>SNQJ01S0014857.1:3440-25624 GCA_010110895.2 Picea sitchensis
CGGCCACTTTTTCTTAGCTCTTTTGTTTCCCAAATGACCACGGACCGTGAACCTACTTTTATTTCCATAGGGGCTTTCGATGTTTGCGAATAGGAAGGAGATGATCCTTGCTTATCATAGCTGCGATGGGAGAAACACCAAAATGGCTCAATTGGGCACCACGTGTCCTCCAAATATGATGTTCCTAAACTCTCCCGACGCTGCTGTGGGCCCCAGGTCCTAGACGCTCTTGTTACTTCGCGCATCAGGGATATGAGGGAGCTGCTACTTGCGCTTAGAAACTGCGATGGGCGAAAAGGTGGGGATCCTAATCGTGCGCCAGGTGTCCGCTTTAGATGGACAGCTGAGACTGCCCCTTGATACTGCAGGCCCAACTTTGGGTGCCATCAGCGCTTCGGGGTTCGGGTTTTCGAAATGTACAATGACATAAAACCTTCACCCCTTGAACTCGCAACTGCTGAAAATCCGACGCGACTGGATCTTGTGCCACACGTCCCTCGGATGGACGGCTGTTATTCTTCCCTGCATACAATATGGGCACGGTCTATTTGTGCTAATCTCGGTGCAAATATACTATCCACGATTTCCCCCTGACTGTCGATCTGCTACTATGGATGATTCTGGGCCGTTGACAACATAATTTCGCCAGCTCACTTGATTTTTAGCCTGAAAAGGGGCTTTACGTGCTACGCTTGGGCGTTCTTCATGCAACCTGCAGACCTGGATGCTCTCGAGCCCAAGACAAGAATTATTGATAACACATACAAACTTATTTTTCCCCTCCTATGCATGCCTCCACTTTGGTTGTTAAAGTACAAAATACTAGCCTGACCTCTTCATAGATCATTGCATCAATTTTGATCTCTATAGTTTTTTTCATGACTACTCGAGCTATTGCCATCAACTTATTTCCCCTTACACGCATCCCATCATACAATGAATAATTTAATGCATGTAAGCATATGAGCATGATGGAGAATCATTCTAACCTTCTCCTCTCCCAAGGTATGGCTAGTTATCAATTAACCTTTAATATTTTAGGAGCACCCTTCCATTTCATGTTCTTAAATATAAAATTGTTTGCAACCTACACCAACCACTTTCTAGAGAGCTATTTAAATAGTTTTCTTGCAAAAATGGAATGTGAAACTACTTGCTAACCTTTAGTATGCTCATTCATAAATTATGCAAGTTCTTCACAGTGTTGGAATGTACATTCTAAGAATAATTTGAAAAGAGTTATAGGGAAATTCAAAAACTTCAAGTCATTGAATGGTTACTTTATTCATTTTTACCCTCTATCCAACTTATGGTGAAATCCTTGACATTGAGCACATTTTAAGAAGTATTATAATTTGAAAAGAGTTGTAAAGAAATTCAAAAACTTCAACTCATCGAATGGTTACTTTATTCATTTTTACCCTCTATCCAACTTATGGTGAAATCCTTGACATTGAGAGGTATTACAATTTATTACATAATCCTATGACACTAGATTGTATTCTTTCATGCCATCCTCTAACCCATCCTCTGATATGGAACTTGAAAACTAAATAGTTACAATAACAAGTTAGTCAACTTGTTACATGTGAATTTGCTAGGAAATCTTCTACAAACATTCGTGTCTGAAGAATGTCTACTACACAATCTAAACTTTTCACCTTCCAATACACACTACAATAAATAGGTACATGGTCTTAAATCCCCTTATAACATTTCTTTTATCATAACATTTGGTTCCATATTAAACATCACTATGATGCGCTATCCTCAACACATGCTCGCCTGGTAAACACTAGAAAACCTGCACTAAACTTAGCGGTCCCACTTCGTGAACCTCCCAAACCGCCAAACCCAGGCAAACCCTATCAATTTTATCCTTGTGGAGCAAGTTGTCCCGACTGTTATGGTTCTTATGCCACATATTTTCGCTCCCCAATTCACCCTACTTCCCACCACATGAATGACAACTCCTTATATTGGAATAACACAATATATCACCATTAAATTGGGCTAATGTGTATACGATTCAAGGACATTCATCAAACCAGATACAACCTAACCACTCACTTAGAATCAAGGTCAAAATAAAGTAATGCAATGTTTTAAATATAGAAGGTGACGAGATATTTTATCTAATTTTCTATTCTTGAGCATATGGATGACACAATGCTTGTTTTATGTGGACCAAGCGACCATGACTCCTTTTACTACTTGAATTGCAACCATGACTCCTTTTATTGCTTGAATTTTTGAAGTGTGAATCATATTGAAATGGTACCTATTATGTTTTCTACTAATCATACAAATCAGTTTCCAAAAGTGCACATTTGTGTGCTCACTCATACACCCCTACATGGATACAACAATCCTCACACAATCCCTCCCAATGTAAGTACCTTCACCTTGTCATCCAATCAATCATTAGGATAAAGGTAAGAATGGTGCTATTCTAGACAATCCAAAATTGAATAAGATGTTTAACATTATGAATGAGATCAATGGCTTTTCCTCACACCTTTTCCTTGCACTTTATAGATGAAAAACATCCTCCACTAAGAATCACTGAAAAGATTAAGAAAACACATATTGAGGAAGAAGATGAAGGTCATACACTCCAAATCACATGACATCTTCAAACTAGTTGAATGGCTTTCTCATGCCCTTGTTACAATTGAAATTATGTGTTGACTTAATCATATGTATGATCTAGATGTAAAAATGGACCTCTGCATGTTCTTCCAACTAGACATTTGGAAAGCACTTAAGTCAGATACAAGTGAGTCAAAGCTAATGATGGTCTCTCATGTTGCGTTAGTAGTAATGCAAACATGGAAAAAGAACAATATGTTAACTTGGAGGGATTATTTGAGGTAATTTCATAATGAATTTGAATATGGTGTAAACAAATGAAATGTAGGAAATTGAATTAGTTTTTTAAATACATAACTTTTTTTTATAGAATTTGTGTAAAACTATGTGAAATTTGAGTTTTTCTAGTAGTGGTATGTTATATTTCATGCAAAATATAATGCATATGTTCTCGAAAGTGTAGGAATTGAGTACCTAAATGATGAAATTTCCTTAAAAAAAATTGTACAATTGTAGATAACACAATGTTCTTGTGCAGGACTATTTTTCAAATTTTATAGCGTTAATTTTATATTTTTAAAAAATTACGAAAGTCATTATATCCTTGGAATTATGAGGCCTTGTGTTAGTGCAGGGTATGAGGGTATTAACATAATCAAAGATTTATTTATTTATTTTCATATTTCTGTTCTAAGACTTTTGCAATTATTGTTTTGTTCAGAGAGTGCAGTGTATACCATTTTCATATTGTATATCTCAGTTTGTACTAGTGCAGTGTATAACATTTTCTAAAAATCGGTAAGGAGATAAATTGTTATAGAAGAAATAAAAGACATGTATTTTATGATTCTGATATATATCAAGAGAAAAATAAATTAAAAACAATAAACAATATATATATTTTTAAATTATATGTTTGGAATCTGCATAGTCCACTCTATATCTGTGTGTAGTTTCATCAATGCTATATTTCTATATGCTATACAAAAATAGTGTGAAAAATAATGATATTGACGACCATTTACAAAAAATGGAGGTTTTGATGTATTTGCGGCCCAAACCACTAGGTTTTTCATTTCAAACCTAAATCCTAAGCAACAAAGTCAACAAACACGTAATTTAAACTTGTCAATTTGAGCCAAAAATATTTGAATGAAAGGAACATGCATGCATTATAAAGCACAAACACATTATAAAGTGTGCACTGACACGTTCTTAATAAAGAATATGTGTTCTAATAACGCACACACATTCCTAATAACATGTGCGTGATTTTGTGACTAAATATTTTTTCCAACGTAGATCGTATTGGAATATTCACCAATATTGAGAGGAGGGGTGAATCAGTATTGAACACTTTTTACCATTTTAAACCATAACATGGAACCATTAAGTTATCAAAAATTTATCACTTATGATTGCATTCAAGATATCATCAACATATAACCACAGATACATAGTACACAAGAATTTTACGTGGAAACCCAAATGGGAGACAACCACAAAATGATTTTTAATATATAACTTGAATATTACATTCACATAAAGCACCAACTTCCAAGATTCTCCAGCACCAAATTGAAGGAGGCTCCAACCCCCTATTTTACAGGCTCCAACCTGAAGGAAGATACAACTCCCTAGATTCTCTAGATCCTACTGGAAGGAGGCTCCATCTTCCTAGTTTATAGGCTCCAACTTGAAGGAAGCTCCAACTCCCTAATTTACCAACACTGACTAGAAGGAGGCGCTAACCCCATAGTTTTATAAGAACCAAATCAAAGGAATCCACAACTCTCTTGCAAGCATAAACCTACTATCTGAAGACACCAATCTTCCCAAACACCACCCAACCTCCCAGAAATATAAATGAGAGACTCAAACTATCACTGTTACTGTCACTGATACTGTCACTGATACTGTCACTAATAATGTCACTGATACAATCACTGATACTTTCACTGATACTGATATATCATCATCATCATCAAAATTGATGCAACCCCAATCACCACATAAAACTTATGCCAAGATCTCCAAGAATATCCTCCAAATCATGTGCTCAAAATCACAATGATATGCATCAAACCATGTACCAAAGGATCCAAAATACAAGCCTTAAACATGTTTCATGAAAAAATATCCAAGATATACCTCAAACCATATACCAAATTTATGCCTCAAACATGTGCTAAAACATCCATGATATAGCTCAAACCATGTACCAAATATATACCTCAAGAATGTGCCAAACATCCATTATATGCCTCAAATCATATGCCATAATATCCAATATATGACCCTCAAAACATACATAAAGACATACCTTTAATTATGAGGAACAACCTGGTGCAAGGGATATCAAATATTCAAACCTTCTTCAACTTTAGCATAGATATGTAATTCACCCACTGTCAACTCACGGACACCCCCACTTCACTCCACTGCAACACATGTATACCCTATACATGATTAGTTTATCTGCAACCTGTGTATATACGCTCTTCACCCTTCTGCAAACCACGTATAACCTCAGAAAAATGGTACAATCATCTCTATACACTTCACTCTTCTCAACCTCTTTTCTCCTAGGTTAGATTTTCCACCTTGTAGAATTTTCTTTTGTTGAGATCACCAATCCTCCTAGAACAAGTGCAGACCCACTTATGCTAGCTCCATTCCACAAATACACACTTGCTTGGATGTAAAATGAGAGGCTCTTGATGTGTATTTATACCCATCCAAGTGACTTATTTACTTGATCTTTGAGTCGACCTGTAACTTCTTGTTTGCAACAAATTTTCTCCTTTACTTGACTTTAGGGTCAACTTATAACTTCTTGACCATACTTTGGTGATTCATATTTGAGAAGGCATAAATTCTCAACTGTGAAGAACCACATGGTGTGCCACCTACCATTGGAAACGACATGATGAGGACTATCCATATATGATTGTTTTGCATGCATTTGCATAGTCCTTCATACTCTTTTTCTTCAATCAACTTTGGCCTTCATGATCAAACCTCTGAGGCTTCTTAACCACTTAACCACTTAACCATATTTACAGGGATTCTTGTAGACTTCTTMAAAGCATCTTCCCATGAGGGCCATGCTTAAAGCTACTCCATAAGTGGACCACTTTGGAGACTTCTTCAAATACACCCATCACTTATAGAGGTTTCCAAACTTGCTTCAAGGCTTCTTCTAGGGTTGACATCAATGACAATCAATTTTCCAACAATCTCCCCCTTTGGCATTTATGGAAACACTCATACTCTCCCTATGACCATTTCTCCCCCTATATTCATGATTTTGATCTTTCTCTCCCTTTTTTATTTCTCTACCCCTTTGACATCAATGAAAAATGGTAACTCCCCTTGACAGTATAACTTCTTTTGAAAATCTCTCTCCCCCTTTCTTCTTTTCAATATGTTGTGTAGATAAATGTGGGGCATATTATATATGCTTCCTTTCCTCTCTTCCAGGACTTCTTTTCCATTGGTACTTCCTGATACTATAATCCATTGACATATATTAAAAGTGTCCATGTCAAGGTTCCTTCATCACTTGACTTCAAGTCTTCATGGCTTGTCATGTATTTACATCAATGACATAATCATTCAACAATATACCCTTTATAGTATAACTCCTCTTGATGGTTTCTCTCCCCTTGTCTTGTTGTGTCTTTCACGGCTTGACTTCTTATGACTAGTTGGTTCCACCTGTCAATATGTTTATTTTCTAAGTCATGTGATTTACTAAAAATTCCTCTTGATGACAATGCCAACAAGTCTTTCAACAATTCCATTTGAGCTCATGATTTCAAACACTGTCATGTCTCTTCTCTTTTTCATGTCAAGTATTGTCTTCTATACCTAGAAAATATCTCATGATTTCATCTCTGTCCATATGTCATAAAACTATCCATGACTCTGCTAATCAACTGCACACAATGTTGATTAATCTGCCACTTCAATGTTCTTAGAGATTCCTCGAATATGCTGCAACTAATCACTTCATATTCCTGTAAATGTGTTGAACCTACATACAATATCTCTATCTAGAAAATGAAAGACACATTTGCAGAGAACATATGAGAAAAGAGAAGTAGGGAGAAAGAATGGAAGAATTATCATTAATCGTATTCCACACTTAAAGAGTGAATAATTTACAATACATATAGGCTACATGAGTAACTAATGTGCCATAGTATTGATCTAGAGAGATATAGACACTCATTGATAAACATTGGTGTGAATTGTCACCTAGTCCTAGTTAATTGATCCATGCAATCATCAGTTAACCGAGTCACGACTTCCACTAGTCTAACTAAGTGTAACTGAGTGTAATTGACTCTAAATTGAAGAGGATCATCCTATTTTGTAGGGGAATATTCTCTAGAGATAATATTCTCATCTAAGGAAGAGTTCTCAACATTGGAATCTAAAACTTAGGAAAATAATTATAGGTGAGTGTTTAATATCTCCAACACCCCCCCTGAACACTACTAGGGTGTACATGATGAATGGGTCTCGACAACCAAGGCCATGTTAGGTACCCATTGTAAAATGCATATAATAATGAGACACTAAGAGGGTAAACCTCATGAGAACCTCCACACCCCCCTCAAATTATAATTCATAAGAAAAATAAAAGTGAGAAAGAACAAAAAACAGTTGCTAAGCAACCTTGTCCTTCACTCCAAGAGGACCTCACAACTGTGCAAGTTTGTGCCCATTGAAGATTTTGTTGAAGATGTATATGTCTGCATGGATCTGATGAAGTAGATGAACCATTGATATGCATAAACATATCCATTTTCTCTTATTGTAATGAAGAAGATCCAAATAAATTTTGGATGAAACTTTGAAAACCGTGCGGCCGTTTCCGGAAAAATGCTGAAATTTTGTTGATTTTAAAATGATCATAACTTCACTTCTTGGACTCCATTTCAAACGATTTATTTTTTGAAATTGGACATTTTTCCGAGAGGAATTAAAATATACAATTTGTTTCTGTACACGTTTCTCATAAAATATCATAATTGAATCTAATGTGCGCGGCTCCCTTTTTGTCTCTTGAGATGCATGCATGGTGCATGCATGTTTCTCCTGAGATGCATGCATGTCGCATGGAAAAGTGTCTTCATGTGACCCATAAGATGCATGCAATATATATTCTACATGAAATTCATAAAACAAATCTGAAATGGATTAGACATCACCTGCAATTAATGGAATACAAATTTGCGCAAATACTTGTGTAGAAGGCTCTTCAAACTGATATGATTGATCTTCAAGTGGGTTTTCTACTTGCTCTATCTTGTCAAAAAATTTCATGTAGTCTTCTTTATTCCCAAATAGAACCTCCAATATGGTCCATAATTCATTTGAAGTTGAGTCTTGTGAGACATCATATACTTGGTGGAGAATTTATGGGGAAATAGACAAGCATATACATCCTATGGCCATATCTTGTCTATTGAGAAAGTTGTTTTTCTCATCGGAGGAACAGGGTTCCACTTCCATTTTCATAGTTATTTGGTACAAGCCTCTCCATCTGAGCTGGAGAATTTTTTTCACTTCCATTCCCAATAGTTATGAGGCGTGAGAAGTATTGTCAGTGAATATTCCATCTTTTTTGCGTTCTTCAATCTTCGATACCTGCAAAAAAAATCTGGTGTGTCTTTTTCCTAGTAGTTTGTCATCTCTGATACCATGTAAATGTGTTGAACCTGCACATAATAGATCTATCTAGAAAATAACACACACATTTGTAGAGATAAATTGAGAAATAAGAAGCAAGAAAGAAAGGAAGAATTCTCATTAACCATATTCCACACTCAAAGAGTGAATATTTTACAATAGATATAGGCTAGATGAGGAACTAATGTGCCATAGTAGTGATCTAGAGAGATATAGACACTCACTGACAGACATTGGAGTGAACTTCCACCTAGTCCTATTTAACTAATCCATGAAATCATCAGTTAACTGAGTCACAACTTCCACTAGTCTAACTAAGTGTAACTGCGTGTAACTGACTCTAAACTAAAGAGGAACATCCTATTTTTTAGGGGAATATTCTCTAGAGAGAATATTCTCATCTAAGGAAGAGTTCTCAACATTGGAATGTAAAACTTAGGAAAATAATTATAGGTGAGTGTGTAATATCTCCAACAATTCCTGCTTCTAAAGATGAATCAAATATGTCCACTAGTCTTCTCTATCTTCAAATCAAATTGTACAAGTCTACAAAAGGTACACATTCTCGAATCTGGAATGAATATATCCATGCTTGAATACATGCTTGTAATCATCTATACAATCATGAATCTCTGCCTCAAAAGTGTGCCAATGATATTCCTCATAACTTCTAGTTGACATCTTCATACCTACATGGGGATGTGTTTGAAAACTGCTCCTTAATCAATCAATCTGTCACGATACATTTTGTGCCTCTATCATAAAAACGTTATGAATCTTCCTTCCCAAAATATGCAAAAAAATACCTCATACTACTCGAAAGATAGTTCTCCAGTCTGTAATAATTGCTTCTTAGACTCCCTCTCTTGAATATTCACATTTACTAGGAGTCTCCAAGCCAGATTGGTTAGAACAAAATATAATCCTTTTCTGTTGTAGGATCATCATTATGAATTTTGACATATTCCTCTTTGTCTATAGATTCATCATGATTTTGTAACTTTGTAAATCCTATGAGTATGATCTATGGGAGTTCTTCATTCACATGCTCTTGTTTTCTTCTCCAAACCTTCTTGTACATGATATCATTGTTTTTCTTCATGGAAGGCTTCATCATGATTCTACAGTCATGAGATATGTGTCCATAGTTGTGGCATTTTTAACATTCAATATTGTAGGGAGCCACATAAACATTTCTTGCTTTATCATTTCTTCCATACACTCTGCAATCTACAGCTTTATGTCCAAAGTTATTACAAGTAAAACAATAAATAAGAAATAAAATTTGATACCTAGGAGAAGTGACCTGCTTTGTGATGCATTCTTTTTGCATTCATGCCTTCGTTGATCACAATATTATATTTTTTTATTTACTTCACAAGGATTGAAGCTTCTTTGATGCCTGGAGGTAGAAGGTCTCCTTGGAAATAAATATCTTTGATTCCTGAGTGTGGGAGATATTTTAGGTGGTGCTTATCTTCTATAATATTATGCTTGAGTCTTATTCATTGCTAGAATGTTTTCCTTTGATGTATTTCATTCTTCCTTATTGACAAGTCCTCTGATGACTTCCACAAAACTCTTTTGTTTTGCTTCTCTTCCTGTCGTCGTGTAGCTTAATCCTTTCTCAGTATAAGTTTGCTTGTATCCTAGTCTAGACTTGTCATAGCATGGCCTTTGATTGCTAATGATTTCATCCAATACTTTTGTGTTTTTCTGTTACATGTCCCTTATTTGAAGTTCCTTCGTCAGTGAGACTATTTCTACTTCCAAGATCTCCTTTATTTTCTCCTTTTCTTCCAACTAGTTTTTGAGTGTTTCTTCAATCATTCTGGTTTCTTGTACTTCGACCTTTAGATTTATAATCATCTACTAGACCTCCTCTCATTTTTTTTGGGTATTTTGAGAACCCTCCTTTAGCTTGATCAATTCTTCCTTTAGTGACTTTTTTTCTTCCTTTCTCTTTTTAGCTCACTTAAGGCGCTAATTAGTTCTTCTTCAAGATATACTTCACCTTCTTCCTCATAATATTCTTTATCACTTTCAAGGGTTTCTTTCTAAGTTTCTACTTCCATGAAGAGAAATATTTCTGAGTCAGTGTCATTATCATTATCCTCATCAGATGAGGAATTATCTTCTTTTAAATAGAGGCTTTTCTTGAAGACTTTTCTTTCATTTCCTTTCTTGTTTCCCTTTTGATATTTCTTTTATTTCTTGGGAACTTATTCTTCATTACTATCTGAATTATTAGCATAAGGAAATTTAGAATCAAACTGACCAATTTTTCCACGATTAAACAATTTTGAAGGAAGATCACCTTTGTACTTGCCAGTTCCTCTCTTTATCTTCCTTACGAAGTTGTCTATTTCTTCATCTTAATATGAATCATCGCTACAACTACAATTCGACTTTGAATTTTTCTTATTCTTCTTTATCTTCTTGGATGATTTCAAAACTACTTTCTTCTTGGATGGATTATCTTGTTCTATTCTCATTTCATAAGCTACACGTATCCCATGTAGCTCGTCCATGCTCAACATAGAAATATCTTGTATTTCTTCTAGGGATGAAATCTTAGGATCAATTTTCGTTGGAAGAGACCTTAGCAACTTTTGAACAGTTATTGGTTCTTTAATTTATTCTTCTAATCCTTTAATAGAATTCACTATTTCATCAACTCGTAGAAAATAAGCTCAAATATCTGTATCTTCCTTCATTTTCAGTTGTTCAAATTGACCTCTATAAGTTTGAAGCTTGGCCTCTTTGACTTTGGCATCTCCTCTGTAAACATTTTGAAGTTTGTCCCAAATATCATTTGTAGACTCACAATGCATAACCTTGACATATACTGAGCTAGCCAGGCCACTCAGAATAACATTCGTAGTCTTCAATTTTTTTTTAGAAAGTTTCTTTCCATCTTTATTTGTTGGGGGAGTGGCATGTGTCCTGTATCTGTCTACTACTTCTTTCTAGACATCAAATCCCATGCTTGCAAAAATGTTTTCATCCTTCTATTCCATAAGGCATAATTCTAACCATCAAACATCAACACTCCATTCTTAGTGCACTCCATGATCTACCTTCCAGTGGTTAGACTATTTATGAAGGGCCTTCTTTGATACCAATTGTTGGAATATTCACCAATACTGAGAGAGGAGGTGAATTAGTATTGATCACTTTTAACCATTTTTAACCACCATTAGCACATAGTGGGAAAACATGGGGTTAAACATTAATTCACCAACAAATCCCAACATACTGACCTTTTTAGCATCACCCTCAAGTAGGTCAAGTCTCAACCGAGGTATCTATGAGGACTGTAGGAACTAGGTTTCCACAGACATGGGGGATTGTGAGGTATTTGTCCTTACTATTTACTTAACATTCATTCATATACTCTGTGTGCAAACTCATAACAACATAACAACATATGACAAATTAATCTTACTTAAACATTCAACAAGTGCATAAAACCATTATATACATAGTCATATTATCCATTAAGAATCTACTACATGTGTGCAATAAACATAATAAACCAACACATCATGAAAATAAACACATTAGAACATAGGAATTTAACGTGGTTCACCCCAAATGGGCTACACCCACAACAATTTGCTTCTTATATTATTTTCATTCATCTTCAATTCTTACAACAGGTGTGCATTGTGATCATACAATAATCTCCAATTAAAACCCAAAGCTTCCCAAGTCATTCTATGCTGCAGTGCACACATACCTCTCGATTGATATTGAACTCGGCTCATACTCATCAACTCAAATCAACAACCACTTGACTCTTCAACACCTGAACCATCAACTAACAAATATATCTTAGTCACGAATAACTAACCATCACCCTCTTCTACCCAAAAACCCATTACATATTTATAGTATTACATTAGGGCTTAGCTTGTTAAAAAGTGGACAAAATGTCCCAAAAATCTTAACTAACTTCTCTATTTTGTGCACTGACTCCTGAAAATGCGCTAACTATCTTCTGCACATGCTACTCCTTTGTTGACTTTTCACGTGATCTACTCCTATGCGATTCCCAAAACTTACCTAAAATGCTTGCTCTAACAGGCCCCCAACACTCTCCTATGGCTCATCTCGAGCCACTTCAGGCCTTCTTCCATGTCACCATGAACTTGTGAAATGTTTCTTTTGTGGTTGAGACCTTTTCTTTGACTTGTTTTTCTTGCTACAAGGTTTCTTTTGCTATCTCTACTATAATATGAGTCTTCAACTTCTCTTCATTGTCTTGTGTTTCCTTCCTTGCCATGCCTTGTGTAGCTATCAGTCCCCCTGCTACTCAGAATGCTTCCTCTTGCAATGTCTCTAACTTTTGCGCACAAGCTTGATGTTCTACTCTTAATTTGTTCATGTCTAAGTATAGCTGCCTATTCTTGGCGAGTGTATTCATATTTTCTTTCTTGGTAGAGTGCTCATGGTTTCCTTGACCTTTTGTGCCTTATCCTACATATCCTACAACTTCTTCCCTATTTCTTGTAGCTCTACATATTCTTTTAGTTGCATCTACACTTGTGTGCTTTTGTCATACATTTTGGTACACCCCTCCTCTAAACTCTTGATGCTTTATATTGTTGTTGTCACTGTCTTCTCTCTCCGTTCCCTTTCTTCCAGTGGAAAACTTGGTATCTGGTGTGTTTCCAGATCATTGATCTTCGTGTGGAAGCCCAAAATGGCTTCACCAATGTTTGTGACTTGTTCTTCTAAATGGGTGTCTAACTTTATAAACACTTATGGAATGGTATTATAAACCCCATGTACTGCATGTTTTAGTCGCTATGTCCTTTGTGTGGCCTTATCTCGCTCTAGCCTAGGTTGGTCATATTCTACTTGCAACACATTCTTATCTGCAACTACCTTTGTCAACTCCATCGATGTTGACATTACACACACTTGAATTTCTTGTGTGATGCTTGTCTGTAATCGATGTAACACTTCTATAGGAAATTGAGATAACACTAAGTCCATATGACTAAGTTCCTTTGCTTCCTCTTGTAATTCTATTCTAGGGAACTATAAGGAACCTGCCACTCTATTCATTACTTGGTGCTCACCTGATGTCATATATGTCATCAATTGAACTTTTGTCATATGCTCTTGTTCACTTGTTCTAACTGGTGCGATCCTAGTGGTCATTTGACATAGTGCGACAATCTGGGTTTGCACATATGAGTGCATTTCTTCTTGTTTCTACACCACGTGCTCAAAATCCTCCTTTGTAACCTCTTGTGAATATATGATGAGTCTTATGCTTCTGTACTTTTCCATATTCAAGTATGGAAACTTACTCATATTGTTCAAATCATGATATGCATACCTCATACTTCCTACTGTGCCGAGCATATCTCCCTCAATGATCACCCCTAGTGGAATTTCTAGATCGACGAGTTCATACTTCGACTCTTTCTATAACTTCACCTACTTTTTTGTCAGCTTCCTCTGTGGCACATAATCCCTTAGATAGTGAAGCAGGGTTGACCCTAAAACTGATGCTCCCAGTGTTTCCTTGGTCACATGTATCGATGTCTGCCTAGTGCTTTATTTCTTTGGTTGTGATGAAACTTCTCCTATCTTTGGTGGAACCATCTCTCTCTGCAACTTTGCTTCCTCGACTCTATTTGTGTTCACTTGGATCCTTTCTCTCACTACTGTCTATGAAAACTCAAATGACACTAACTTATTTTTGTCTACCTTTCCACTACTTTTAACACATGTCGCCAACTATTTCTATTCTTGTTTGCACCTAAACCTGCAGTCTAATCCACTTACCTTCACATTCAATACTTGCCTTAACCCTTCATTAACTTTGTATCCTTGACAGATTATGCATTATATTTTCCAGCCGATCAAAATATTATTTCCATTCTTCATTTATGATTACATGGCTCCACTGCTTTACCTTCATGTCCGCTCTGGTTTCACTTTAATAATTTTCTCGACCTTCTAGGCTGATCTTTGTCGCACTTCAATCTTTCTTCGTACACAACATCCCTTCATCTTCTACATATCTGCGACATTTTCTGGTTTAACGTCTTACTAATCTAACTAATTGAACAATCCCTTTATGCTTAACGTCATCTTTTTGTCTCTAATGCTAACATCTTTCATTTATTTTTCTTCTTTTTCCTTTTTATATATAATACACTATCATATAAGTACTATGGTACACATCTACACAGTTTAGACTAATGCGTGGAAGTCTAGTTGTCCCTATACAGTTTCAACCGAATACCATTAACTATTCCTTTGACAACTTCTCTATTCAGTTTCTCCAATTGAACATCGCCTGCTTATATCAAGAACATTACAAATATGGGCCTAAAAAATGTATCTAGAACTTCCTTGGGTACTGCACAAACTTGTTGCATAGAGTAATACTAAGTCTCCCTTCCAGAACTTATTCTTCTTGATATGTTTGTTGTGCTAAGATTTCTTGCGTTCTTTATAAACATGTTGATGAAAACCTGTGAGAAAACAATCTTCTTATAACTCCATTAATTATGACAGTCTCTTCCCCACTACACCCAAATCTGTAAGTTTTGTCAATGCAACAATGCACAAACTCGGTACTATAAATTCCATAGGAATAAAAACTTCTTATCCATACATGAATTTGAATGGAGTCTGTGTTGTCAGCTTCTTAATGGTGGTCCTATACACCCATAACACTGTTGGAATCCTCAAGTCCCAGTCATCCTGACTAACATTACAAACCTTTGTTAGCGCATGTTCTAAGATATGATTGAATGCTTCTACTATTTCAATTTCTTGGGGATGGTACGATGTGCTCTTATGATGATGGATATGCAACTCATCTATCAAAGTTGCAATCATCCTATTTATAAATTTAGTTCCTTGATCACTCATAACTATCCTTGGGCATCCAAACCTTGTAACCACATTTTTAAACAAATATTGTGCAACAATTTCCACACTACAATATCTGACTGGTTATGCCTCGATCCATCTAGTTAGGTAATATGTCACTGTAATAATGTATCTGGCTCATGATCTCTTCGTTGGTGGATTGATCGACCCAACAAACTCAACTTCCCATTTATCAAAGGCTTGTAATGTTACTTTTGGTACTAACAACATTTCATCTCTCCTAGAAGGCTTCCCAAGTCTCTAACAAACGTCACAACTCTGAAAAAATTCCTTAGCATCCTTGTGAAGGGTAGGCCACCATAGTCCTACGTGCAATATGTTCTGAGCTATTTCCTTTCCTACATAGTGAACTCCTAAAACCCCTTCATGTTCCTTTGACACTATAATATTTCTTTCATGCTCTAATATGTATCATCGCAGAATACCATCTGTGCCTAAATTGTACAAATTTCCTGCTATCATCGGGTAGTCAGTTTCTTTCACAACTAGTTTATTTTGTTGTGCAACTATGAATTCTGATGGGGTTATTCTGGTACTCAAAAACTAGACTATGTGCGCAAAATAGTCATGAACCATTTTTACTTCAAATAAATGTGCATCTGGTAAACTGTCATCCAAGTTTCCTACACCTTCTCCTAACAATATGCGTGATAAGTGATCCAGTCCTAAGTTAAATTTCTCTGGTTTCACAATCACCTAAAAGTACCCTGATAGGGACACTTCGAGATAAAATCTAGGTTATCGATATTCCAAAGACTAAATAATACCGCATAATATATGGATCATCAATCCTTAGATGGGGACTCACACAGATAGTGGGAATGTAGTACGTGTTGCACGGAAAGGAGGATAGATGTTGCAAGGATATGATACAACTGAGAACTCCCAACCCAATATTATCCTTCCATCACCAACCAATTGAGGACTTACTGATCTGTTGGGAAGTATATTCATCGGACTGATCCATCGGAGTGCGCCAGACAATCTATCGTGGAAAATTCTGATGGCAAAATTCTGATAGAGACTGGAGGTGATAGGAAGAGTATGAAACAATGTGGACTAATTTAGGTTGTCTCCAATGGTGACATCCCCAGCCACTGATAGGCTGAGAAACGTCACTTCTTGGACATTTCACTTAGTTCTAATACCAATTTCTGACATCCCCGACCCCAAACCAGCAGGCCAGGCCATGCCATCGAATAACCTTTATGCTCTGATACTGTTTTATGAATTTATATGCATGCATATCTAACACAATTAACAGTTACAATATTCCGTTCATGCCACTTATTCATGCATACAAACGACATATTCTAACCATACACATATCAATGCGTAAATAATAGTAAGCCTCTATACACAACATAGCTGATATATCCAGGCGTTACTCATCAAGTTAAAAGACATGTACAATTACACAACATACAATTAACTGATATTGGAACTTATCTTTCAAAAGATGACGACCAAAGTGCATGCAGACCTTCCACGGACATCCCAGCCTTAGACCACGTTTCTCATCACGCTGAACAGTGGGTCACCCCTGAGATGGGACTAAACTCCATCTGGCAAGGAATTCCTAGGCTTGGCAAGGGAAATAGGAAAGTCACACAGTCAACATGAAGGATTATCTCCCAGGGCCAACTCACACTAACAATCTACAACCTCTCGTTCCCCACATATATCTCCCACTCGAGGAAGTGTGCCCCTTCTCTACTCAATAGTACTTCAGCTTCCCCACTTCCTTTTCAGGGCTTCAACAATAGACCAGACAAGGATTCCCAGAGAATTATAGTTGTAGTTGGGATCCCTCTGGAAAATCACTTCCCCAACAACCTCTCTCACCTGGAGAGAGTTTCTTGCAGGCTTGACAACCTGCTTCTTCAATCTAGCTTCTAATTCAAATCCAGTAAAGGTGATGGAAACAAAAAGGCTCAGTATAGATCAAGTGATGGAAACAACAACAAACCATTAAGGAACAACATGGTTCAGGAAAGGTACAGGTGTGAGCATGAATCCCTCGATGAATCGGGAAGGGTGATAGACTTCCAGAGAATCGTAAGGGTTGTGAGGAAACTCAAGACTCGTCCCAACGCAAGGATGGTGTTATAGAAAGATTTTCCTCACACCATGAAATCTTGCACATAAGGCCTTTTTCCATTTCCCTATGTAGACTTGAAGTCCCTTTTTTCAAATCCCAGAGCTAAAAATATATTTTTTCCACATATACACACCTTTCCTACTATACAACATGAGTATACACAAGTTTCTACACTACAACCCATGTACATCGGGAAATGTGCCCAAAATTGAAAAATGGTGTCGAGTTTGCATGTCACGTCATGAGATCAATGATCTTTAGCCTTCTGTATACTGGAAACATTTCAACTCGACCCTTTAGTTCCACTTGAAGGCTATAAATGGGCCAAATCCGAGCTATGGAAAAGGAGAAAGAATTTAAGTTTGAGAGAAAAGTTACTCTGAAAAAATTATTCACTTCACATTAAGTCTGCATCCCTATGTCCTTTAAGTATGAACACGTTGTTCAACCCCCAATCTCTTCCCTTAATGATTGAGAATTTCATTGTCTCTCTTATATGAGCTTTCCTTTGGTGGAGGATTGAAGTGGTGGAGGCCCAGCTGGAAGGAACTTAGTTTCTCGGTACCAAACTGTGCCGACACAGAAGTCTGTAACTTATTCACTTCTACTGATTATATCTTAGTAGAAATACTCTTTTCTCATCCAATTAACGTCTTGCAAATATTTGAATTATTATTCCATGAGTGTATTTTTTATGAATGTTGATGGGTTATTCTATTGAATGTGCTAACATAATATATTATCACCATATGCTTGCGTTTCTTGGTTGTTGAGGACTAGTTGCAGGTATATTACTTTCCCAGCTTTAACTGCATGCGCCCAAGTCGACACTTGTCTACCTGCAGTTGCATGAGTTCCACTTAGCACTCATTCCCTTTCTAGGAACTTAGGACAACATCGATCATGTCCGCCTTAACCTTTAGGAAATAATAATAAAATATTATTCCCTTAGAGGTAAGCCGTCTAGCTTAGCCCCTAGGTCTAGACACTTATCCCCTTCCCTTACCCTACCTAGTGGATCTTAGTCCCCCATAACTCTTTCTTCATGGTCGATCTACACGCAACAATGTAATTTTATTAATGATATGTGCATTTACATATACAAAAATCAGGCTCATGGCCTTAATCATCTAGGATCTTCGGCCTAATAAACATATAAGTGTTCATCTTATAAACACTTGGCTCACTAGCCTATAAACATAATTACAATTTAGTAGGGGCTCGGCCTTGGGGTGTTACAATCCCCTCCCCTTATTTTTTCACTATCCTCGGTGCAACTTACTTACACAACAACAACAAGATTTCCAAAATCTTCAAAAAGATGTGAGTACTCTGCCCACATAACATCTTCATGCTCCCATGTTGCATCCATGGGACCGTACCAGGTCCAATGAACTTTTACAAGCCCTATGGCTTGATTCTGGAGCTACTTTCTTTTTTGATCCAGTATACCCACCGGATGCACCTGAAAAGAGATTTCCTGCTCCACTTGAATCACATTCCAATCAATAACATGATCAACATCAGGTACATAATTCTTATGCAATGACACATGAAATACATTATGTATAGACATGCATGCAGTAAATGCAAGCCTATATGCTACTAGAGCAATCCTCTCTAGGATTTCAAACAAACCACAATATCAAGATTCCAACTTTGATCAATTTCCGAACTTCAAGGAACCTCTGTTGGCCTTCACTCTCAAGAATTCATGATCCCCTACTTTAAATTCCCTATGAGTTCTGTTCTTATCATCATAACTTTTCTACCTGTCTTGGGCAGCCTTCAAATTCTTCTTAATCTTCAACATTTATTCATCCATTTCCTTGAAAAACTCTGGCCCAACCACTTCCCTATCAACTGGGTTGTCCTATCTTACTGGGGTATTTCAATTTCTGCCATAAAGTTCTTCAAATGGGCTCATCTTCAGTGATGATTGATACCCATTGTTGTAGGAAAATTCTACCAAGTGTAAATAATCCTCCCATTTAGATGGTTTGTCCATCACATACATCCTTAGCATGTCCTCTATCACCTGGTTCACCCTTTCTGTTTGCTCATCTGACTCAGGATGATATGCTGTGCTGAAGTTCAGATTTGTTCCAAACCCTTTGAATAACCCCTTCCAGAAATTTGATGTAAACTTTGGGTCTCTGTCAGACACAATTGTCTTGGGTATTCCATGCAAGCGTGCTACATATTCATTCATATAAATATAAGAAACATTAGTTTCTTTATGAGTAGTCTTCATAGGAATGAAATGGGCAACTTTAGTAAGTTTGTCCACCACTACCATGATTGCATCATGTTGCTTGCTTGTTCTGGGAAATCCTGTGATGAAATCCATTTTCAGCACTTCCCATTTCCACTCAGGAATGGGTAATGGCTGTAGTAACCTAGCCGGGTGTCTATGATCATCCTTGACCCTTTGAAATTCCAAGAATTTAGCAATAAAATCAACAATCTCCCTATTCATGCCTGGCTAATAATATTGGCTTTTGACTGCTGAAATTGTTTTCTGATATCCTGGGTGTCCTGCATAAGGCACATTATGCATCTCTTTTAAAATCACACTCTTCAATTAAGAAGAGTTGGGTACATAAACTCTGTTTTTGTACAGGAGGATTCCATCAATTCCCAATTCATTATCCTCAACCTTATGGTGCATTTTACCTTGCTGCAATTTTGTTACCAATTCCATGTACTGCAAATCTGATTTTGTAGCCTCTATAAATCTGTCTTTCAAATATGATTGGTACATGCTAATGGTTGTAGCATGCAACTCATGCACTCTTCTACTGAGTGCATCAACCACTTTGTTCTCTTTGCCCTTGATATTATTCATATCAAAGTCATATTCACTGAGAAACTCTAACCATTTGCTTTGCCTGGCATTTAGAGTTGGCTGATCAAACAAATATTTCAGACCATTATGGTTTGTCCTTAGCTCAAACCTCTTTCCCATGAAGTAGTGCTTCCACCTATTCAAGGCATGCACTATGGCCGCCAACTCCAAATCATGAGTGGCATAGAGCCTTTCATGCTCCTTCAACTTCCTTGATTCATAACATACAACAAACCCATTTTTACTGAGGACTCCACCGAGTCCTTCTTTACATGCATCTGTGCATACAATGAAGTCTTCACTTGGATCTACAATCCTCAGAATTGGAGCACTGGTTAATAACTACTTCAATTTCTAGAAACTCTTTTCACATTCTTATGTCCGTTGAAACTTCTTCCCCTTCATTTGCAAGGAAGTGATGGGGTGAGATATTCTTGAAAACCTTGCAATGAACCTTCTGTAATAGCCAGTTAGATCCATGAAGGATCTAAACTCTATCACATTCTTTGGCGCTAACCATTCTATAATGGCCTCAATCTTCTCAGGATCCACTATTATCCCAACCTTTGAAATGATATGTCCCAAGTAGTTTATTCTATTTTGATAAAATGAGCACTTGCTCAATTTGGCATACAAATGATCTCTTAGAACTTGCAACACCATCCTCAAATTATGATCATTATCTTCTTCTAACTTGGAATATAAAAGAATTTCATCCCGAAAAACAATGACAAACTTGTCTAAATATTCCCCAAAAACACCATTCATTAAGCACATGAAAACAACTGGTGCATTTGACAACCCAAATAGCACCATTGTGAACTCATAATGACCATACCTTGTCCTGAAGGCAGTCTTGCTGATATCTTCCTCTTTAATCGTTACCTGATGATATCCTGACATAATATCTATCTTGGAAAATATCTTTGCATCCTTCAATTGATCAAAGAGATCATCAATCCTTGGCAGAGGATACTTGTTCTTTATAGTTACTTTATTCAACTATCTGAAGTCGATGTACAATCTCAACGTCCCATATTTATTCTTCACAAACAAGACTGGAGCACCCCAAGGTGACACACTTGGGCATATATACCCCTTCTTTAGAAGTTCTTCAAGCTGCATTTGCAACTCCTTCAGTTCGGGTGTACTCATCCCGTAAGGAGTCTTTGACACTGGAGCTGCTCCAGACATTAAATTTATAGAGAAATCAATATCTCTCTTTGGAGGTAGTCCTGGTACCTCCTTGAACACATCTTCAAAATCTTCAAGGACGGCATGATCTTCCAAATTTGGCACCTTATCCTTAGATGATTCGTCCATATGGGATGCAAATATTTGATAGCCTTTCGTGTAGTATTTCTTCAGCTGCATTGCTGAAATTTCTGTGATAGTAACTGCCCTAGGAATTCCTTGGAATGCTCTTTTATTTCCTTCCTCATCTAGGAAAGTGAATTCCTTGTTACGACAGTCTAAGATGGCATGGTGTTGGTCTAACCAATCCATACCAATTAGGCAGTCATAAGATCCTAAAGGCAAGATGTTCAAATCTTCCCTTGTGCTCAGTCCGTTCATGTCCATAAGACATGGCTTAACCATCTCATTAACTTTTATTTTGGCTCCAATATCCATCTTCACCAACCAATATTTTCCATGCTTTCTTCTTGGCAAATGCAAACTTTCGACCATATTAGGATCTATATAACCATGACTAGCTCCTGAATCAATTAAAATAGTAATGGTTTGGTTGTTGATAATGTTATAACCCTATGATTCATAGGATCATCAGTTGACTGGAATTTTTTCACTCTGGGTGTATAGGTTTGCAAATAATATTTCATCTCTGCAAATTATTTTCAAAGGAAGCAGTGCACAAAACCCACCAAACTTGCTAAAGCCTGAGTTTTGTTGCATTCGCGCCTGGAGAATAAAGAACGCGCTTAGATCGACGGTCGATCTAGCAACACGTAGATCAATAGCTGACAGTGGATTCCAGACCCCCTCAACTGTTCTACT
>SNQJ01S0014857.1:46647-65333 GCA_010110895.2 Picea sitchensis
AAGATTTTGTTGAAGATGTAGATGTTTGCATGGATCTGATGAAGTATATTCATCATTGATATGTCCAAACGTATTCACTTTCTCTTCTTGTAATGAATAATATACAAATAAAGTTTGGATGAAATTTTGAAAACCGTGTGGCCGTTTTCAGAAAAATGTTGAAATTTTGTTGATTTTAAAATGATCACAACTTCACTTCCCAGACTCCGTTTCGAAAGATTTGTTTTTTGAAATTGGATATTTTCCCGAGAGGAATTCAAATATCCAATTTGTTTATTAAAATTGTGCTCAGAAAATATCATAATGGAGTCTGATGTGCGCGACTCCCTTTTTGTTTCTTGAGATGAGTGCATTACACATGGAAAAGTGTCTACATGTGACCCCTGATATGCATGCCATATATATTCCACATGAAATTTAGAAAACAAATATGAAATGGAGTAGACATCATCTTCAATTATTGGAGTACAAATTTGTGGAAATACTTTTGTAGAAGACTCTTTAGAATAAGAGGCTTGATCTTCAGACGATTTCTCTTTTGGCTCTATATTTCCAATCCCCTGCATGCAATCTTCACAATCTTATTTATTCCCAAATAGAACCTCCAATCTGGTCCATAATTCATTTGGAGTGAATTCTTGTGTGACATCACATACTTGATGGAGAATTTCAGGAGAAATAAAATAGAGGATACATCCTATGACCATATCTTGTCTATTGAGAAAATCGTTTTTCTCATCGACAGAATCAGGCTCTACTTCCATTGTCATAGTTATTTGGTACAAGCCTCTGCATCTAAGAAAAAGCATAATTTTTGGCTTCCATTCCAAAGTTATGAGGCGTGAGAAGTATTTCTGGCGAATAATCCATCTTTTTGCCGTCTTCAATATTTTGTACCTGCAAAAATTTTTGGTGTAGATTTTTCTTAGCAGTCCGTCATCTCTGATACCATGTAAATGTATTGAACATACACAGAATATATCTAGCTAAACAATAATACACACATTTGCAGAGAGAATTGGAGAAAGAAGAAGAAGAAGACAAAGAATGAAAGAATTATCATTAACCATTATTCCACACTCAAAGAGTGAATAATTTACAATAGATATAGGATACATGAGTAACTAATGAGCCATAGTGGTGGTCTAGAGTGATCTGGACACACACCAGTAGTTATGAGAGTGAACTGCCACCTAGTTGAGTTAACTAGTCAACTAGTCTTCAGTTAACTGATTGAACAAAGCGTAGTGAGGAGTTAAGTCGAGAAATCAAGGGTAGTGTGCCAGTTTGGTGATGATCCCAATGCAAGTGCGCATTAGTTGTTGATGATCCCAATGTTTCATGGTGACAAAACCAATGCAACATCTAAACTCAACTCAACTAGTCAAACTAAAGTGTCAACTGAAGAGAATATTCTCCAGGTGGAATATTCTCCCCTAAAATATAGGAGACTGGATAATGACTAAGTATGAATAATAAACAAGGAAAAACCTTAGGAAAAATAAATCCTAGGTGTGTGTTGAAGTAACTCCAACTCTTTCTCTGTGGCCATTTATTAAACCTGTTACACCTCCTGTGTTTCTGAACATAGTCCAAGTATTCTTTCAACACCCTTATGACAATATGTACCTCAAAATTATCTAGAATTTCTATGCTGAATTTCTCGTTCATGGCCCATCCAGGTTTCGAGTAGAAACCATGGGCTATGAACTTGAATTTTGTTAATTTCGACAACAATTATTTTTCGAAACTTTTTCTTCAGCTTCCACTAACATGGCCCATCCAGGATCAGTGTTGAAACCATGGCTATGATACCATTTTGTGACGTCCCCAACCATCGAAAGGCCGGGAAACACCACTTATTGGATGTTTCACTTAGTTCTGATACCAATTCATGACATCCCCGACCCCAAACCAACAGGCCAGGCCATGCCACCGAATAACCTTTATGCTCTCATACCATTTTATGAATTTATATGCATGCATATCTAACACAATTAACAATTACCGCATTCTATTCATGCCACTTATTCATGCGTAAATAATCATTAAAACATACGGACAATATATGAATACATAATACATATTCTAACCATACACAGATCAATGAGGAAATATAAGTAAGCCTACACACACAACATAGCTGATATATCCAAACATTACTCAACAAGTTATAACACATGTAAAATTACACAACATACAATTAACCAAAATTGGCACTTATCTTTCAATAGATAACCACCAAAATGCATGCATACCTTCCACGAAACTCCCAGCCTTAGACCATGCTACTCATCATGCTCAGCAGTGGGTCACCCCCGATTTGGGACTAAACTCCACCAGGCAAGGGATTCCTAGGCTTGGCAAGGGAAACAGGAAAGTCGCACAATCAACATGAAGGATTATCTCCCAGGGCCAACTCACACTAACAACCTACAACCTCTCATTCCCCACATGTCTATCCAACCCTAGGAAGTGTTCCCCTTATCTTCTCAATTGTCCTTCGACCACCCCACTTCCTTTCCAGGGCTTCAGTAATAGTCCAGACATGGATTTTCAGAGCATTATAGCTGTAGTTGGGATCCCTATGGAAAATCACTTCCCCAACAACCTCTCTCACCTGGAGAGAGTTTCTTGCAGGCCTAACAACCTGCTTCTTCAATCCATATTCTAATTCAACTACAATAAAGGTGATGGAAACAACAAGTCTCTCTATAGCTCAGGTGATGGCAGCAACAATAAATTGTTAAGGCACAACACAACTCAGGCAAGGTATAGGTGTCAGCATGAATCCCTGGATGAATTGAGAAGGGTGACAGACTTCCAGAGAATCATAAGGGTTGTGAGGAAACTCAAGACTCATCCTGACGCAAGGATGGGGAGAAACACCAGAATGGGAAGTGAACCCCCAACAAGATGGCTTTCCCATCTTTAACTACATACGCCTAGGTTGACACATGTCTTCCTGCAGCTGCATGAGTTCCACTTAACACTCATTCCCTTTCCAGGAACTTAGGAAAACATCAATCATGTCCACCTTAGCCTTTAGGAAATAATAATAAAATATTATTCCCTTAGAGGTAATCCCTCTAACTTAGCCCCTAGGCCTAGACACTTAGCCCCGTCCCTTACCCTACCTAGTGGAGCTTAGTCCCCCATAACTCTTTCTTCGTGGTTGGTCTACATGCAGCAATGTAATTTTATTAATGATATGTGCATTTACATATACAAAAATCAGAATCATGGCCTTAAGCATATAGGCTCTTCAGCCTAATAAACATATAAGTCTTCATCTTATAAACACTTGTCTCACCAACCTATAAACATAATTACAATTCAGCACGGGCTCGGCCTTGGGGTGTTACACCAATGCCACACCTGCACCACCAAGTGTGAAAAGCATACCGAAGGACCATGTCAACACCACATAGGTATATTCTAATGATATAATTCCACATGGATGACATGTAGCAGTGAGAGGCCTGAACTTTGAGATGCCATAACTTTTGATCTCGAACTTGTATTTGAGAAAAATCATAGTCGTTGGAAATTTGTTGATGAGTAGAATATGATGATATCATCAAAAAGGTAGTTGGAGTCATTTAAGGAGAACAAAATTTTATCAACCCATTCCCTTAAATTAAACTTAGGGGGTTGGGTGTGTTACAGAGTGGTATTAGAGAAAGAAACTACACTTGACCTGCTTGGGCTCGCATGAAGAGCCAAATAATTTTTTTAGAAAGTTTATAAGGGGGAGGGAACTCTACCCTACCCTATCCATAAGGGTCTATTAGTGCCTAGATATGTGACCGAGCGCTTAAGCCTAGGATCACTTATTCCTTGTTACCAAGTAGTATTTTCATGTATAAAAGTGAGAAATCAAGAGGCAATAATAAAACCACCTCGAGAGAACCATCATGAATTTATCGACCACCACGTGTCCCTTGGTGGAAATTTTGAAACCTCCAACATGGAGTAACCATATGTTAGCTCATGCGTGATTTGTGTGTGCACTTTGAATCATAATCATCAATCCCTTAGTGTAACCTCCGGCTAATGTCACAAAATATATCGATGAGGATCGTTGAGATGACTATGATCAATGATCACGATTTTAACTTATCCACCTCATATTTGACCATAGATACCATGACCAATGATGTATCTTGATAGGTCATTTCATTCGACAGTTCCTGAGTCTCGATTTTACCTAGCGCATGGAATTTCAATGGATTTCACTGTGCAAGTTGTTAACCCCGAAATATCAAGATTGATATTAAGCCTACATTATTATTTGTGGGGATTTATCTTAAACCTTATTACTAGTAAGAGGGACAAATTTATATGTTGTTTTTACATGATATAAAATGGAATGTATGTTGTTGTTATTTACTAAATTGCTGAAGTGAAATTTCAGCTACAAAAAAAAAAAAGGATTACCTGTGTTGTTTATAAGTTAATGGATAAATCAACTAACAAAAAATTGTAGATAATCAACACGTAACTATTCATTGAATTCCCATATAAGATATAAGTGAAAGGATGGTGACCCACCATGAATGGGGAGAGAGTTCCCATAACAAACAATAAGAATATGATGAAAGGAGAGTGGTAGAAACCCCTCCAAACCTGACTAAGACTATGCGAAGTCTCAGGGAAGAGTTGCAAAGATTTAAGGTTGAAAATTACAGGTTAATGAAGGAGCAAGAAAAATAAACTGAAATAAATGCAGTCTTGCCCAAATCTTGTCAAACATAAAAAGGAAGTTACAACATGGGCCAACAACTAGTAACATGGAAACAAATCATCCTGAGAAAACCCAGTGTCTACCTGAGATGCAGAGGCATGGACCCAAAAGTAGTAATTCAAGAAAAAACACTCCCAGGAAGGATCAACATGGAGCCAAGAGGCATTCCAAAACAAAAGACTCATTTGAGGATTTATCCAGTGAAGGAGCATAAATCCCCAAGGAAGTATCCAACTGTTGGCCCTTGACCAAGTTTTGAGGAATACTTGGTCATATTTGACCATTTTTGGGACTTCAACATCCTGTCGAAGACGAAGCGAAGATTGCGGAAGCTATACCTCCTTTTAGGTCCTTTTTTGGGTTTTTGGGATAATGTAACGGGAAAGGGATGTCAAAAAGTGGGTTTACCCACACTTAGGCCCACTTTTGTAATATATAAATAGATATCTAGACATCTATAAAGAGATAGAGGTGTATGTGATGTAAGCTAAGTGTTGATAGATTTTATAAGATCTTTGTGCATGATTGTAAAAGGCTTGCAGAGCTAAGTGAAAGTCTCTGTAAGAAGGTATAGAAGGCTTTGTGCTATAGTGCAAGGAATGAGGGATCTAGGGAGCTGCGCAGATCTTCTATCCTATGCGTAGTAGCGTTTTGATATCTTTATGCTGTAACCAATTGAAGACACTAACAAAGAAGAAGAGTTGGTGGATATAGCCCCAGGGTGGGGGTGAACCACGTAAATTTGTGTGTTATGCTTTGTGCTTCGACTGGATGTGTTTATCTCTTTCTTATGCTAAGTGATTTGATAGATCTACTTATTCTTTGTGCTTCTTAGATGTGTGTGAATGTTAGATCTGACATGTATGAAGATGCTTAGTGTTGATCTATTGGGTTTGATCTATTTTACTGTTGCTAAGTGCTAAGATACCTTGGGTCTAAGTGAATGTTGCGATGCTCTGTGCTATCTTACAAGTATAATAAGGGTTGAATATTGATGAATGATCGATGCTGAGTGCTATAACAGTGATAGAATCACAGATTTGTGTCCCAGCTAAGGTTGTAGACACTTGAGTCTTGCAACCACCCCTGCCTCTAGCTTTGGTGAGACTTCATCTGCTTCACAGGTGTTGCTGAAAGGGCCAGTAGTTAGGGTTTTGTTGGTGCACTATTGTAGCGTTGAATTTCTGTGATTGCTGGGAACTAAGGAAAAAGAAGCTTTGTGCAAATATTTGTCTTGAAACATTGAAAGATCTATGCATCGATCTGTGCCCTAGTGCGCAGTATTATACTTGATACGAAAAGATTTGTGCCAAGAAAGGAAGGACATATCTGAAGAAAAGAAGCAAGACCTGAATGCTTTGTGCTCTAAGAGAGGTAAAAGTGGAAGTTTATGAAGAAGAAAGGTCAGATCTGCAGAAAATAGGTAAGATCTGTAAGCTATGTGCTCTGATAAAGGTAAGAATAGTTAAAAGTTCTTAGATCTAGAAGCTTTGTGCTCTGTAGAAGTAAGATGAGTGGAAATTGTTTTTTATTTCTAGAGCATGGATCTAGGTATGTTTGATAGATTCTGTCCTAGCTTAAAAACTAGAGCGCTAATAGATGAAACAAAGTTTGATATGAATAGATCTTATCATAATAGCGATAGATATGTTATACCTATGCATAGAAAGATTGTTTGGACTAACAAATGGATGCAAGACCCTAGAAAGAATTTTTTGTAGGCTAGCTACCATGATCCTAGTGTGCAGTATAGAAAAGACCGGGGATCATTTAAAAGAAAGCGAGGATTAACCCTATGTTACAGTTGTAGAAAACCAGGCCATCTAGCTAAGAAATGCCTTGGTGGAAGACCTAGTTGTCTCTGTTGCAAATATTTGGACCATGAAGTGTTGGATTGCCCTAGAATGATTTCTAAGCTTGAAGGAATGAATCTGAACGAAGAAAACCCTAAGGCAGATCCAGAAATAACAAAAACACAGAAAGAATTAGAGAAGATGTTACTACAGATACAAGACACCTTGAATGACCACCGACATGTTAGATTATCCGAGGTCTTTAAAGAAAAATAATGCATCGAAGTAAGAATAGGAAACTTCGACATTGACTGTATTTTGGATGAAGAAACACAGGTGAATATTATGACAGAGAGAACTTGGTAAGTGTTGGCAGCCAATTCAATTTTTTCTTAATTGCCCTAAAAGCTACCTACACCTATGTCTCTTGAACTTCAAATTTCTGTCGCATTTTGCAAACAGAAGACATTTTTATTTCATGTGACATTTTCAAATTGGTTTCGATTTAGTTTTCATGACTGAAAGCGTGAAAACTCCTCCATTGCTATTTGGACTGTCATGATCTTCTCATTGATATTCTGAAAGGCACTTACCTTTGGTTTGCTATTAAGTGGCTGGAATAATTTTCAAACTATGTCCATTTACCTACTTTTACTTTGATTGCGCAACTTGATTTTATTATTCAATTGATAAGGCATTGAGCATGATAATCTATGGGTTATATTTGATTTCATAAGGGTCATGGTTGATTTTGTTTTATGTGATGCGATCCTTACTTTCATAAGCTATTGGTTTATCGATTATATGAAATCTCTTGACATAATGTTTTATAAACTTTGATTATATATTATGCAATGAACACATGGTCAATATATGAGTTTCGATTTCATGGTGATTGGCAGTGGTTTGAAGTTATGAAATGGCACATTGGTTAAAATTTTGGTTTTGATTTAAGGATTTGAATTATTACATTGGCACGTATTAACTTTGGTTTTGATTCTATATTGAATGGTCGTGGTTTCAAACGATACAATGGTGCCTTGGTATCACTATCCACCGTTTAAATCCTTGTGTTAACCGATTATTGTGGTTTGAGTGATGTCATAATTGATTAAACAGTGTTGTACTGTGCCATTAATGTTTTGCATGGCGGTTAACTAACCCACCACCTTCGCACGTGCATATCGATTTGCCTCCTCGTTGAGCGCTCATAGCTGTTAGTCCTATCGATTTTTGCTCCTGTGTATTGTGTGTTTGATCCGAACCCTACCATGATGCCTGCATCATGGCTCCAGTCATAAGGGCTGAACCCAATGGTGGTCAAGCATTGTTAATGTGCGATGGCGCTTACAACGACCTTGAGAAATTCGGCTGGCTCCTGTTCATATGCAAGTTTGATGGCTTTAACCCTGGTGTGGCTCGGCAATTTGCATTAACCTTTGATGGATTCCGAGCCAAGGTTGGGGATGTGCAGTTGGAAATTGATGAGCATTTTCTTAGTTTAGCTACCGGTCTACCTGCTGTCGGAAAGAAATGGTAAAAAAATTGCAAGGTGGAAGATGTCCCGTGGAAATTATTCTTCCAGTCACGAAGAGTGAATTCCTGTGACAAGGGTTTGCCCGTAAACATGCTAAAGCAACGATGGCATGACCTGCTGATGATAACTAAACAATTCATCACCTGCGAGGACAGGTATGGTTTCGTTTTCTTGTACCACCTTCGGTTACTTATGGTTTTCATGGGCTATGAACTCAACATGCCTTACTACTTGCATAGGAGTCCGTTTAAAATGTCTAAAAGGTATAAGCGTAACTAGGCCGATGGCAACTTGTTTCATTTTGGGTTAATTAAAATACTTGTGGTTTGTAAATTGGGATTGCACCGAGACTGTTGGGAGGATTTTCTTAAACACAATGATTTTGATGGCTCAAGCCCACCACAGGTTGATAAACTGGTGGTAAGCAAGAGCGAGTCGGTACCCCCTGTGCCTTATAGTGCTTTGTTGCCTAAACCCCTACTCGACTCACCTATTGACCTACCCAATTCTGTCACCACAAATGTGGACAATGTTAAACCCGTGGCTAAAAGGCCTAAGGCCAAACCTAATGCAAATTCTAAAGGCAAGAAAAACACCCGGTTAATCTCCCGCATGGAAAGAAACAAACCTAAAATTCCTGTCAACCCTAACCCTATCATGGTCAGTGAAGATTCTGACTCGGAGATTGAACGCTTTCTCGCAAGTGAGTATCCCTATTCTGAAGGTCTGTGTGACAAACCCTCATATGATTTTGTGAAAAATCTACCACCTTGCTTACAAAATGATCCTAATTATCCAGGCATCAAAATGCCTTGTGAAACCCCTGGTGACTCATCTAAAACCCCTCCTATCCTAGCTAAACCAGCTGCTCCACCATGTGATCAGTGTGGCTCATGGTTGGAAAGGTATTACCTCGATGTGCCAATGCTGCAGTCCAGAATTCATGCTCTGGAGGATCAAGTTGCAAAGCTCACCATCCAGAAGGCAAAGATGCCATCCACTGATAAAAAACAGCGAACAACAGGTTCAATTTTGTTTAAGAATGTGGAGTTTGCTACAGTGGTTGTGAACTCAAAGCTGGCATAGTCTGAACAGTCACACTGGTATGATTATCATTTGTTTATATGATGAATTCATAGCTCTGTGTATAGCATCGATTTAAAATTGTTTAACAAGCATGCATTATTGTATATAATTTTGTAAATTGAACAATTTTTATATCGTTTAAGATTTGATTGGATTTGGCTTAGATTCGATGGATCGTCGGATAGATTTGATTTTTTTAATTTAGCTTCAGTTGGATGCTTTGCCGATTATTAAAGTTGTTTCTAAACACAGGCCATTTCTGGTATTTAAATTTCAAACACAGTTAATGTTTCGATTTGAAATTGGTTATAGTCGATACGATGTGGTTGGCAATAATGGTTAGTTGTTGTGATTTTATATTCCATGTCTTATGATCAATTCAAATATCATTCTGTTAAGGCATAACCAAATTACAAATAGATATGAATCACAACTGTTATACCCAATTCACATTGTTTGACCGTGTTATCAGCTCGTTTCATATTGCGATGAATATATTGAGTAAATTTGATTTTTTGAATGAAAATGATCATGCCCAGGATTACGATTTATTTTTTATGACTCAGTCACGATACGATTCGATTGATTACCCAGTCTATGATTATCACCTTTGTCAAGGTTGTGATCATGTTTGTGATCTTGTTTGCTGACTGTGTAACGCTCTATGATTGAAATCTTTGGCAAAGTTTGATGATGTTGTTATGCATGTTTCATGTTGACTGTAATCGTAACAACCCTTCATTATTAGCATTTGGTTAAAACAATATGAATCTAATGCACATTGTTACAGCCATAACGAATCGGTTTGGATTGTGTTCGATTATAACTATATCGATTCCGATTGCATCGTATCTTATATGATGCAATTCACTAGTGATTTCGTTTGTCATGAAACAGTCCTGTTATGGTTTGACTTTATTTTATGGCAACTAAAACAACAGAGTATCCTTACCCTATTTCGCTTAAACCACTTTTCGATTTGGTTAAATTTGAATGATAAACTCATTGGGATTGTAGTAATTCGTTTTGAATATTTATTAAAAGAAAATTGAATTGGATTTGATTTCTTTTAAGATTTTATTTGATTGCTATTTGGTCCTGTGTGCTATTTTAGACTAGCTACAGAATCAGATGATTCTGTAGCTAAGTCTGTAGGATCAATTTTTTAGTGTTTTGTTATTGAAATATCTTTCTAATTTGATATTTGTGTTCTATTGCAGGTAGATTCGAAATTGCAATTGAGTTGCTAAGTAGTTAGGGGATGTTTCAAAGATTTCACTTGCATTTTATTTGCTTAGTTTAGTTGATTTTGGGATATCTCCCAAATTATGTAAAACAATTTGATATTATCCACAAGGAAGTTTTACCTTGTGAAGAGACCTATATATACTTATGATTTTTGTAATAATCATCATCCTCATTCGTGGGAGAACAAGGATATGGAGTTATAATATAGACTAAAGCAGAATTTGGTGTTTTGTCACAACTTTAGCTTCTCAATATATCAATGTTTTGTTTCATGTTGTGTATATCAGTTTGTATATGATTTATGACTACTTTAGCTATCTTGATCATGTGCAAATGATATAATTTTAATCATTTTTATCCATATCTTGTCTCTTCCAAATAGATAAAAGGCATAATAATTGTCTAATTCAGTTTGTGATTGATAGGTTTATCTTCTTCATAAATTGAATTGTTACATATAAGTTGTTTGATTAATAGGTTTCCCTCATTGTAGGAACTTATAATCATAAGATTGTTATGATTTTCTTTTATGTCTTGTTTGTCCTGTAAAAAACTTCAAGGAGTAGCACAGCCGATCGTTTACGAGAAGCTTACGAACTAACCGATGCGAGTTTCCCTCCTCCGACCAGCCTAAGAAGTTATCTTACACAGGGCAGACTTGGAGCGTTTCCAGGTCAATTAGTATTCTGCTTATTGTTTTCATTAAGTAGTTTAACTCAGATATTAGTTTAATTTAGATATAAGTCTAATTAGATTCATATTAGATTGTTTAATTTCAGTAGTTTCACTTCTTATTCATAAAATATAGAAAATATAAAAAAGATTCCTGGTTGTCTTAGGATAGAAAACCTTTGAGTTTTACAGGTTTTATGTAAATCTGCCAAGTGTGTATATTGTATATTTGTGAATAAGCTATATTATAATTGATAATTAGACGGTTAATTAGTAGAATTAGTATGATAGTAATTAGTAGATTGTATATAATAGTTAGAGTAGTTAGTATTTAGTTTTAATTTAATTTAGTAGTTTGTTTTAATTAGGTTAGTATATTAGTTAGTTTTTGTTAGTTAGTTTTATTAGTTTTAGTTAGTTTAGTTTAGTTTCTTGTATTTAGTTTCAGTTAGTTTGTTTTAGTTAGTCTAGTTTGTTTTATTAGTTTTAGATAGATTAGTTAGTTTAGGTTAGTTTTCTCTTTGGTTTTCTTAGGAGACCTTAGAGCGGCCAACGGAGCCGTTAAACTCGTCAGGGTGGTTCATTCCAAACGAATTGGGTTATTAGACAACCCTGGACCGGTTCCACTCTCTTAATTGACGGACGGACAATTTCGCTCGTCAATAGTAAGTTATAGGGAGGCCTGCTATGATCCCTTCATTAGGAGGAATAGGGTTATTCAAAGGGAAGCTGGTAAACCTCTCTGGAAATATTACTCAGATATCTATGAATGCTAATGGAACTTCAACAAAGGAAGATTTTGAGATTATCAGATATATTGAGGACAACGCCCTGTTTACTATGTTACTTGGAAAACCTTGGATTGACAGAGAGCAAGTTGAACGAAAGAAAGAAAAATTACTTTTTGGGATAGAAGAAATAAGAACTAAAATATTTCATGACTAGAAGGATCACACAATTGATTGAAGAACATGAGAACAAATCGAAGCCACTTAGTGCTAGAAATCGAGATGTCGAAGCTACAAGAGCATTAGACTATTCACAGACGATTGAAGTACCTATCCCAGACAAAGAAGACGTATTAAGTCCGAGAGAAGCTCAACAACGTGAAGAGACTATGTCCAAGGAAAATAAGAATCAGAATGGGAAAAGAACCACCGAGATGAAGATCACTGGGAAGAAAGCTATGAAGCTAAATAAGAAGAAGGCTAAGATTGAAAAGTTATAGCAGGTACTAGGGGGTACCTCGTAGAAAGAAACAATGCAAAATTGGAGCTTTGTCGGGATATCAGGACAATGACATGGGTCACTTTGCCATTGCAAAGAAATATATCCATTGGAGGCTGATATATCCATTCGACTACCACTTCGAACGGGTTGAAAAGTATTGATGGCTCACCACTAGACTGTTGGACCACACCATAACGGACAAAACACGAATTTAGAAGGCATGTGAACTGTTCACTGAAGTTGAAAGCTAAGGTGAAGAGCTCGAACAAGTTGTCATCACCACCAAACAACACCTAGAAGGGCAAGTAAATGATGCAGTGATCCAGGACTTCACTGAGCAAGAAGTCGTAGCAATGCAGTAGGTCGAAGTAGCTCAAGTCAAGATCGAGGCATTCGAGGTAGAATTGCATAAACCAGAGTGACTCGGGATGAGTCACAGGTGAGTGTTGGGGGCCCGTTGTCCCTTGACTAAGTTTTGAATAATACTTGGTCATATTTGACCATTTTTAGGACTTCGACAACCTGTCGAAGACGAAGCGCCAAGCGAAGTGGAGATTGTGGAAGCTAGACCTCCTTTTAGGCCCTTTTTTTGGGTTTTTGGGATAATGTAACGGGAAAGGGATGTCAGCCCGTGGGTTTACCCACACTTAGGCCCACTTTTGTAATGTATAAATAGATATCTAGACATCTATCGGGAGATAGAGGTGTATGTGATGTAAGCTAAGTGTTGATAGATTTTGTAAGAGCTTTGTGCATGATTGTAAAAGTCTTGCAGAGCTAAGTGCAAGTCTCTATAAGAAGGTATAGAAGGCTTTGTGCTATAGTGCAAGGAAGAAGGATCTAGCAAGCTGCTCAGATCTTCTGTCTTGTGCGTAGTAGGGTTTTGATAGCTCTGTGTTGTAATCGATTGAAGACACTAACAAAGAAGAAGAGTTGGTGGATGTAGCCCTAGGGTGGGGGTGAACCACGTAAATCTATGTTTTATGCTTTGTGCTTCGAATAGATGTGTTTACCTCTTTCTTATGCTAATTTCTTTGATAGATCTACTTATGCTTTGTGCTTCTTATATGTGTGTGAATGTTAGATCTGACATGTATGAATATGCTTAGTGCTAATATATTGGGTCTGATCTATTTTACTGTTGCTAAGTGCTAAGATACCTTGGGTCTAAGTGAATGTTGCAATGCTTTGTGCTATCTGTGAAGTATAATAAGGGTTGAATATTGATGAATGATCGATGGTGAGTGTTATATCAGTGATATAATCATAGATCTTTGTCCTAGCTAGGGTTGCAGGCACCTGAGTCTTGCAACCACCCTCGCCTCTACCTCTGGTGAGACTTCATCTGCTTCGCAGGTGTTTCCAAAAGGGGTGGTAGTTAGGGTTTTGTTGGTTTGATGTTGTAGCGTTGACCCCTGGGTCTTCCCCTATGCCAACACCAACAGTGAGACCAGTTCAATTTCCCAAAAGAGAGGGAAAAAGAGGAAGCACTCCAAGGGCAGTGACCCTGAAAAATTTAAGAAATCCAAGCCACCCACTTTTGATGGAGAAGTCAAAAAGGGGGAAGAAGAAAAATCTTGGATACTTGGCCCGAAGAAGTTTTTTAGAGTTCATAACTACTATGAGAATTTGAAATCTCGAATAGATACATTTAATTTGAATGGAAATGCCTCTATCTGGAAAAATGATCTGTCATGGGGTAAATTTGATAAATATTTCAAGAATAAGGAGTTCTATGAAATCAAACTAGGACAAATCACCATAGATGAATACACAAACAAGTTTATGGAACTACTAAGGTATGTGTCTTGTATAAAGGAAGAAAATATGAAGATGCAATGATTCCTTAGTGGGATGCCTCAAAATTTTCTGGAACATAATTGAATTTGATGAACCTAATACCTTATAATACGTCATCTGAAATGCTAGGTACTGTTATGAGAAACTCAAACACAAAGCAGAACACTCCAAGGAATGGAAGAAGAAAAGTAAGATGGGATTCAAGAAGTAGGGTGTTAAACCTTTAAGGTTTAATAATTATGGGAAGGGTTCTAGGATGAGCTTCCCCCAAAAAAGTATGAATCAACGAAACTTTCCATCTCAAAGTGGAAATAAAACTTTTTGAATATCCCCGGGAAGGAATGAAAGTACAAAGAATGAACCATTGAAATGTTGGGGCTGTGGAGAAGAGCATTTGTTGAGAGACTTCCCTCATAGGAATCTAAGTAGTAATGGAATATACAACATCCAATAGGCTACCATGGTTGATGATGTGGCCAAGAGCATACCAAAAATTCATGCAAATTTGGACAATAGGAAAGCAAACCACCAAGCCTCAGTGGTGGAAATGGAATGTATGGTCACCAACCATCTTATTTCTATTATGATTGACCTTGGTTCTAATATGAGTTGTATTTCTCCTCAAACTATTGAGAAGTGTAAATTACAACAAGAAAAACATGTTAAACCATGGTTGGTACAACTGTCTACTGGAACAAAAAGAAAGGTAACAAAGGTCATACCATCATGTCAAATCATTATGAATGGGTTTCCTACCCAAGCCACCTTAAACATCCTTCCTCTAGGATCTTATGACATGTTAATTGGCATGGATTGGTTGGCTACCCATAAATCCAAGATGGACCGTTATAATAAAACATTAGAATGTGAAGATGATAGAGGGAAGAAAATAACTCTACAAGGAATTCAAAAGCCTATCTCAGTGAGACATATATCAAGCCTCCAAATGAAGAAGTATTTTAGGAAGGTATGCCATTTGTATGAAATACAAATATTTCACTTCATTGAGGACAAAAAACCAAGCCCAAAATACCACCCTATATTGAAATACTATAGATATGTGTTTCCTCAAGAGGTATCAGGTTTACCTCAAAGGAGAGATATTGATTTCTCAATAGAGATTGTACCTGGAGAAGTACCAATGTCTAGAGCACCCTATAGGATGAGTACCCCAGAGCTAGTTGAGATCGAATTGAATCTGAAAGAAATCTTAGAAAAGGGTTACATTTGACCTAGTGTGTCCACTTGGGGAGCACCAACTCTTTTTGTAAAGAAGAAGGATGGCACACTCAGGTTGTGCATAGACTATAAACAACTCAACAAAATGACAATCAAGAATAAGTACCCCTTGCCTAGAATTGATGACTTATTTGACCAGTTGAGGGGTGATACTATATTCTCCAAGATTGATTTGATATCAAGATATCATCAAGTCCAAATTAAGGATGAGGACATCCATAAAAATTCCTTTAGGATAAGATATGGGCATTATGAATTTGTGGTGGTGCCATTTGGTCTCACTAATGCACCAACCACCTTCATGTGTTTTATGAATAATATACTTAGCAAGTTCTTGGTCAATTTTGTATTAGTTTTTATTGATGATATCCTAATATATTCAAACAATAGGGAAGAGCATGAAGAACATCTCAAGTTAGTACTCCAAGTACTAAGAGAGAACAAACTCTATGAAAATTTTAGTAAGTGTGACTTCTTCCAAAAGAAAGTACACTACTTAGGCCATGTTATCTTTGAGAAATGAGTGGAAGTTGGCATTGATAAGATTAAATCCATTATGTATTGGCCTACAACAAAGGACATAATTGATATTAGATTCTTCATGGGCCTAGCAAGGTACTATAGGAGATTCACCAAGGGGTTTTCCAAGATTGATCACCCAATCACCTCTCTACATAGAAAGGAAGTTAAATTTATTTGGAAAAAAAAATGTGAGGAAATTTTCCAGTAGCTGAAACACCTCTTGAACCATGCCCTAGTGTTGAAAATTGCATAACCAAATAAAGACTTCCTTGTGTGTATAGATCCCTTCAAGGAAAGACTAGGTGGGGTCCTTGTGCAAGAGGGGCATGTAATTTGTTATGAGTCCAGAAAATTGAACAAAAATGAAACAAATTATGTGACACATGACATGGAGTTAGTTTCCATAGTACATGATTTAAAAATGTGGAGGAATTACCTCCTGGGAAGAATGTTTGAACTCACGATAGACCATAGTGGGTTGAGGAATTTATTTGACCAACCCAAACTAAATTCTAGGAAAGCTAGGTGGATGGATCTCATTAGTGAGTTTGATTTTGAGATAAAACACATCAAAGGGAAAGAAAATAGAGTGGCTTATGCGCTGAGTAGGAGTATGAAAGTAATTCACTTAGAAACTGTAATTATCTATGAAACAAACCTCAAGGAAAGCATTAAGAGTGCATAGGAAGTAGATGAGTTTTTTAAATTAGTAAAAACACATTTAGAACAAGAGCCCACAGGGATGAAGTATGATGGTTATTAGATGAAGAGTGGTGACCTACTAACATACAAGGGTAGGTTGTATATCCTAAATTATGATTACTTGAAGAGGCTTATTTTGGATGAGCTACACAAAAGACCATATGATGGTCACCCTGGTTATCAGAAAATGATTACAACCCTTAGGAATCTGTTTTATTGGCCAAGGATGAAAAAGGATATAGATGATTATATGGATAAATTTTTAGAGTGACAACAGGTTAAGGTAGAACACCAACACCCATTAGGGCTACTGCATCCCCTACCTATCCAAAAATGGAAATGGGAAACCATTTCCATGGAATTTATCATAGGACTACCCAAAATAACCAAAAACAATGATGCCATCATGTTAGTTGTGGACAAATTGAGCAAGGTTTCCCACTTCATTTTGGTAAATTCCACTTGTATGTAAATATATATTTATATTATCTTCATGAAATAAATATTTAGACTGCATGGGATACCTAAGGAAATTATATTTTATAGAGATACAAAATTCACCTCATAATTTTGGAAATATTTGTTCAGTGGTTGTGGAACAAAACTAGTGTTTAGTACAACCTACTAGCCTCAAATTGATGGGAAAAAAGAGAGGGTAACCCAAGTGTTGGAATACATGTTGAGTATGCATGTGATGCATCAACCCAAGAAATGGTAAGAGTATCCACCCCTGGTATTATTTTCCTACAACAATGGCTACCAAGAATCTTCGAAAATGATCCTTTTTGAGGCCCTCTATGGAAAAAAATTCAATATCCCAATGAATTGGGATAATCCAGTGGAAAAGGTTAACCTTGGACCTGATATGTTAATGGAACTAGAATAAAAAATAACCCAAATAAAGAAAAATATGAAAGTGGCCTAGGACAGGCAAAATATCTATGTAGACAACACAAGAATCCATAAAGAATTTAGAGTAGGAGATCATGTTTATCTCTAAATTAAACCTAGAAGAAGCTCCTTAAGAATGGGATCATGTGCCAAGTTGGCACCCAGATTTTGTGGACCTTTTGAAATTCTTGAAAAAGTAAGACCTGTAGCTTATAAATTGGCCTTGCCTCCCACAATGAAGGCCCATAATGTTTTCCATGTTTCCTTATTAAATAAATATATACATGATACTGCTCACACAATTGACTGGTTTGTGATCTAGATGGATCTAGAGGGATAGTTCCTTCCATAATCGTAGTGTATCCTAGACATGAGAGATACTCCTCTCACGAATATCACCATTGCACAGGTCAAGGTGCAGTGGAAACACTTTGGTCCCAATGAAGCAACTTGATAAGTGCAGGATTCCATGAAACATGCATACTACTTTTTGTTCATTGTTGTATATAGAATGTTTGCAACAGATAGAACACCGAGGGAGGTGTTACTTTAAGGGGGAGGGGATTGTAACACCCATCTTTCTTCTAGTCTATAAATACAAGTATTATTATGACATAACTATAGACAAATATATATGTGATCAAGGAAAGACAATGAACCTTAATGTATTTTGTATGGTATATATTTTATTTTAATATAACAAATATATGTTGAGATACTATTGAAGGAATGACCTTCATAGGTTTTGATGTCATGAGAGGAATGGGAAAGAGGGAGGTAATTAATTATTTAAATGAATCTTCTAGGGAGTACCCTATCTAATTAAGAATGTTGTAGACCTGAACTATCCCTAGCCCTGAAAACTGATTATCAATCAAGATAGTAGTTGGAACAATTTATTTGGAAGTTAAGGAAGGATGGGAAACGTACCTTCAATAAACTTCTATCACGATCCACAAATTCCTAGAGGATAAGGAAGGAAAATAGGGCACATGGAGAAACAAAGATAACACACACGAATGGGCATAGGCCAAGAGTAGTTGGAGACATATAGAGAAGAGAAGTTGTAGAGAATTCCTAAAAATATTACAGATATACTCTCATGTGTCTTAGCTATAGATAATCTTTGTATCTATAGGAATACTTGAAAACATGAATTTATAAGATGTTTATGTGATTTGCAAGGTGGGAGTGAGTATGCACGACTCTCTCTCTCTCT
>SNQJ01S0014857.1:65343-118455 GCA_010110895.2 Picea sitchensis
ATATATATATATATATATATATATATATATATATATATACGAGTATAATTTTATGCACCAGTGTGTTTTGGTATGGAAGTTTTGACAGTGTTAGAATACCCTAGATATGATGAAACTGAGGTACCTTGGGTGAGGATAATGATATGCCTTAGAACCTAGGTGAAGAAAATATCGACAACCCAAAAACCCTATAAAAGAACACAGGGAGAACCCTTGTGAAAAGTTTCCGAGTCTAGACTTGAATTGCTAAGCCAATGGAGGAGAATATACGACCATTGATGCATTAGGATATGAATGACTATGAGATGAAACCATGACCGTCCATCGCAACACACTTTCAGAATGGGTCGAGACGCTACACTCCAAGGAAGGAACACTGAGATGAGATTTTGGCCATTGATTTGTCAGAACAGGAGAAGCCCCGATAGTATATCTGGTTCATCCATAACAAGGTGTCATTTAGAGTGGTTCACGACGATGCAATTTGATGTAAAAACCTCCTAGATATATATATAACTATAGATCTTTCAGAGATGGGGAATATCTAAGGGGAGATCCTGAAAGTCCATTGTGATTCCCTTTCGGGATTGCTCAGAAAATACATCCTCAGTCAGGTAATTCCTACATGACACACTGACTATCAAGCTGTCAGAACTAGAGGAGCTTCGAGAAAAAATATTGGTCGTCTATCAGATGGTACTTTTTTGGGGTGGATTATGGAGATGTACCCCAATGGGGATGCTCCAAGATAGAATCCAGGTTGTCAATATGCTAAAGAATAAATAATCTTGTGGAATATATCGACCATCAATCCTTATATGGGGACTCATGCACATAGGGGGAATGTACTACGTGTCATGCGAAAAGGAGGCTACGTGTCACAAGGATATGATACATATGAGAAATACCAACCCAATATTACTTTTCCATCGCCAATAAACAAGGGATTGTCTAATATATTGGGAATAATAGTCATCAGACTAATCCATCAGATTGTGCTAGGCCATCCGTCGCGGAATATTCCGATGGGAGAATTATTATAACAAGATGAGGCAATAGGAAGAGTCTGAAACAATGCAGACCAAGTTAGGATGTGGCTAATTCCGTACCTGCACCACCTAGAATGACAAGTATACCAAAGGACCACATCAGCACCATGTAGATATATGTTGATGATAGAGTGCCACATGGATGACATGTGGTAGTGAGAGGCCATAACATTCGATCCTGGAATCATACTTGAGTGAAATCATATTCGTTGGAAAGATCTTTACAAGTAGAAGTTGATTATATCATTGAAAAGGAAGTTGGAGTCCTTTAAGGAGAACTAAATTTTATTACCCCATTCCCTTAAATGCTACTTAGGGGGTTGGGTGTGTTATAGGTGGAAAGTCAACAATCACAACTATCTTTGCAGGGTCAACTAATAATCTATGTTTACACATCATATAGCCCAATAATATTCAAAAAAGCACAAAAAATTCATTTTTTTAAATTGAACGAGATCCGGTACTGCCTACACCTATCCAACATCAAGCACAATGTTTCAACATAATCCTTCAACTAGTTTAATATTTTCCAATCATCTAAGTATAGTTCCAAGAACTTATGAATGAAATATTTAAAAGATGCAACAACTACTCTAGAAAATATTGTTAATGCATTCTTTAAACCAAATGACACAATTTTGTACTGGTAACAACCCCATTCTGTCACAAAAGTGGTCTTATGTCTTCCCATGAGATCTTAATCTAGTGATATCCCAAGAATCCATCCGTGAAAGAGTAATCCTCCTAACTCCCTACATTTTCCAACACTTCATCTATAAATGGGTTAGAAAATGGGTCATGTAAACAAGCATCATTCAACTTTCTCAGATATACACATATCCCGATTCCTCTTGTCTTTTTTTCTTGGACTACCGTTAGGTTGATCCAATATGATTATTCGACATGTTTTATAATTCCATCTTCCAACATCCTAGATATCTCTACTTTTACCTTCTTCTTATACACTGGATTCATTCTATATGGTCTCTACTTCACATATTTTGCATGTGGATTCAATAGAATCTTCATTTCTCCTAACTCCCAAACAATCCCTTTCATCTATGAGAACGTATTTAGAACCAGAACCTAGTATTCGCGTAGTAATTCAACAATATTCTCTACTCTCTCATCACTCCAGTAGTCTCTCATGTTCGCAAACTTAGGATTATATTCTATACAAATGTTCACTTTCCATGATTTCAAAGGCTTGGAGTACATTGTAGATTCAATATTTGGTCTCTCTACTATGTGCTCACCTTCAATTTTTGGTATTTGCAAATTCCTGGGGTTGCCATCCTCCTAGTCTTCTTGAACAACATTATAATAGTCCAATAACTCATCAACTGGCACAGTAAATCTAGGTGCACTATACATCAATCCTTCTATCGTAAAAATATTGTTTTTGATAACCTGCAAGGCTGAGTCAATCAAAGGATTATTATTTTCAAAACTAAACATTAATTTGAATTTTCTGGTCAACTCTTCCCAATCTCATATCCCTCTATGCATTTCTAGTTATATGTATCAATTCTTCGGAACAATGTCCAGAGTATGCACAAACAAAAGTGTCCATTCTTGTTGAGGTATTGATATCCACGTCATAATACACTTTGTAATATGGTCTACTGGGAAACTTAATCCATTATACTTCTGCATATCATATTCATTCTTTGTCCCAAACATGACATGTAATAACCTTTTGCATTGATTCGAATACTCTAATATTTCCTTGTGTGTAACACACCATCTTGCAAAGGTTTCTTTTAGCACAACATCTAAGGATAGTACTCTCTATTAATATGATATTTGCAGTTCAAAATCTCTTATAAAATAAACTAGATCATTTATTCCATCATACCTTGGAGGTTCACATATTTTAGTTCCAATCCATCACAACATGTGGAGTAATCTGAGCACATTTCCTTGTAGATACCTTGTGCAATCTATGCTGCCAATTTTCTAAGGCTTCTTTTGAGTCTGACGTGCATGAAATGATACTTCTCCAACTAAGTATGCCTTTATCTATAGGATTCACATAATCTTCCATCTGCACAATCATATTATATAGATTATCAATTTATTTTCTCTTTGTTGGTTCTACAAATATTCTTCCTTCAATGGGATCTAACGACACAGTAACCTTCAAGTATTCTACTTTAAATACCATTTGTATTTTCCTTAGATCAATGGTAGTCTGATTATCAAATTCCTAATCAAGTCCCAATAATGTTGGATAAGGTTTACTACCATCTACTATTTCAATCACTTCAAAATCTTCTACATTGTGTACTCCATCAATATTGACACTTACCCCTCCCAGCCTTCCAACTGGAACAACCTTATGTTGGTTCGCTAATCTCAACTAGATAGGACATCAAATTAGCTTTGGCTAGCCCATCATCTCCCAAGTCTTCCTTGGGATGGCATTCACATCAGAACCTAGATCCAGAATAATATTGTCCATGTCATAATATCCTATATGCACATTGATTAAGAACTCCCTATTCATTCTCTTCTTACGGTGCACCTGGATAACTACTTTGTGTGCAACAAGTATCTCATTTTCTTCGGTGCAATGGTTAATCATTCTGTGCAACTTACTTAAAGTAGATTAATCCTTCATTAATTATAAACAACTTCTTAAGAAATATTTCAAAGTGCTCACCTTTTCATCTTTTCTTTTTGAATGGTCATACACTGGAGGCATGTCATACACCGACGATCTATCATACAACGGTGGTGCAGATAAAGTTGATGCAATCCATTATTATCCTATCACTTCCTTTTTGGCTTGCTTGTAGGTCTCTTTCTCTTTTCCAATATCAAATAATGGAAGAGGCTCGATTGCTTTCCCAATCCACTGATGGATCCTATTCTCTTGATTCATCACATCAACCTCGGTTCTCATTACTTTACGCGTAACCAATACTATATTAGGTTTTTTAGCGCGCACATTAGATGCTATCATATTTACATTTTGGTTCTTATTTTCTTTCCATTTCATAATCAGCTATGGAAAATCCTCTGTTGCATGGTCTATCACTTTGCAATAAGTACATGTCATGCAGGGATTAAGATAGTCATGTACTAAGTGTCTAGGATGATTACAGTTATAACATACAATTGTAGCTCTTCCTGTCCCAAAGCCTCCTCTTCTGTGGCCTCTGAAACCTCCTCGTACTCCTTGATTATATTCTCATGGATTATTATATTGTGGAGATCCCCATTTTGATTCTTCTCCTTGTACTCTATATGTGTCTGCGGTGTGCTCTCTCATCAAATAAAGTTCTCGACAATCCTTCTCTTCGTGTACCACTGACTTACAAAAGTTACAAAAACGGTTCCTCACGGCTCTAATATTTCTACATCAACGAAAATTTATGAGGGTTGTGACCCATCATCTTGAAAATATCACACCATAACCATAATGGATTCAGAGCTTCTGTATTCAAATATGGTTGGAAAGTTGGACACTCATCCTTATGATGACCCTCTTTTTTACATGTGATACACTAGACTCCCTCATGCTTTTTTATTCCCTTCGTCTTTTTCTGTAACTGAATATTCAGTGTGGCCATCTGTGACTAAACATGACCCATCCCCATGTTATTTCCTCCCACAGGGGATGCTTCCAATTTCATAGCAATTTATAAATCTTATGAACACAACGCATTTTTCTGTTGCGTCAAAGGACATCGTAGATGTGACAAAAATCCTTCCATAAACCACTATCTATGTTTTTCATGTGGAATATGGAATGTCACTTGATACTTTAGTATATTGAACCGTTGATCATAATCCCATATTGATTCATTCATTATCTGCTTGATTTCTTTCAGATCTGTAATGCAATGCAACTAAGACTTAGGGTTCTGGAACTCTTTCAACATGGCATGTCTTACCTCTGCCAATGTTCTAGTTTATCCTATAGGTGTAGTATTTTGATACTTCATATACCATAATAATGTACGATCTGTTAGCATTGAAAGTCACACTTTGACTGCTAAAGTGTAAGCTCAACACCCATCAGAATGTAAAATATAATTTTGGTTTTGAATATGTGGATCAACAAGATGGATAAGGAAAGAGAGAGGGTTGCAAACTGTAGATTAGTAGGCTACACCAATGGGCAATGGAGTCACAAACATCCTACTCATCGAAGGCACAAAAGCTGCTCAATAGAAAACAAGATTATATGCTGATAGGTGGAAGAATGAAGAAGGAAAACATAAGATAGAATGTTCACTAAACAAAGATCCTCTCAATTTAATGAATCAACAAATACTTGAACATAAACAATGATTGATGGGCAAAATACAACAGATCCTCTACTGCTTAGGGATCCATAAATCATTGACAACCTTTGATCCTCAAATATGAGATATATTCAAATAAGAAGAAATATAAACAAAAGAGTTACAATCTGAAATCACAACTCTCATGAGTCTCCAATAGTAGTAATGCTTACAATCCTAAAATGCCCACATGATTACAAATGAACACACATAGGAAAATTGCCTGCTACATCTCTCTCTAGCCTCTCTTGGATCATGAATCCCTGCAATATATTCAAATAAGAAGAAATATAAAAAATAGAGTTACAATCTAAAATCACAGCTCTCATGAGTCTCCAATAGAAGTAATACTTACAACCCTAAAATTCCCACAGGCTTACAAATGAACACACACAGGAAAATTGCTTGCTATATCTCTCTCTAGCCTCTCTTGGCTCATGAATCCCTTTCTCCAAGAGATATTTGCTTCTTTAAATAGAAAATAGAATCCAAATGAACTAAGGAGGTCGAATCCCATATCCTCCATTGGATTCTAAGCCTTGGATATAGGTGGCAACAATCAAAGAGGCAAAAATCCAACAAACTGCTAATTTTCAGGAATTTGTTGGAAGTCATTAATAAAATGTCTCCACCTCATTGCATGAGGCATTTTCTGGAGCTAAATATTAGGTACAGGTGTCCCTTGGCATCTAACTGATCCTTTAGAATTCATTCAAACCCTCCTTGACATGTGGCAACCTCTCAACAAGGCAAATATCAAAACCATGACTGCTACTGGAAATTAGGTAGCGCTGTTGTAAAACAGATGGGTATCACCACTTGTAAGTCTAATATCTCTCAAAACATAACACGTTTTGAAAATATGAGAGGTTTTTTTGTTATTTGGCATGTTATTAACAAAAACCTCCTCCAGTTTTCAAAAATATCTTTTCAATTGTTCAAAATCCAAGTTTCAAGTTAGTGACTAAAAACTGGTAAAATAACTCTACACAATTCGTTTTCTGCCAGAAATATTAGGTAGCGCCAGTTATGCTACGCCTGTGTGTAGTTTTAGGTAGCAATGTCAAAACGCAGTGCCTTCAATCTTGAACATGTGCAGAGAAGTTGGTGGTATTTTATAATGTCGAACCCATTGTGTTTAGGTGTCTTGGTAGTATAGTAGGTTGTGCACTTTACCACTGAGGGAGTTAACACTTTAGCAAAAACAAAAAACTCTGATAGTTAGGCCTCTTCTAGCTGCAAATTATTGTGATAACATAGGCTCCATGGGGGATAGAGTCCTCCCTATGAGGCTCTAATAACTCTTGTAGTTGCAGTGCCTTATCGTAGGGCTGCTCCCAACCTTTAACCTCTGCAATCTGCTTTGATCTGTGACCTTCAACTGAAACTAAATGAAAATGAAAACTGAAACTGACAAAAATGATGAAAATTATTGGGAAAATGAAGCATTCAAGTTACATGAAATAACTAATGAAGCCATTTCATCATTTTTTCAACTGTTTGAAGATTTGAAATGTGATTCCTTAAGCACCAGAGATAATTCTTACTTGAAGGCGCGTCAAAGAAACATTTGGCAATACACTTTCCATTGAAGAAATCAATGATCCTAGGCCCACTTTCTTCTTGCAGACAGGCTGCAAATGGATCCTAAAAAAAATCATCAATACTTGCCCCTACGACATTGCTTTGTGTAAAAAGGAAAAGTATTGCATTAGGTCCTTCCTCCACTGTGCTTGGTTGTTGTATGGCTTGCAGATTTTTTGATTCATCCTCAATGCATATGGCCTTGGTCCACTCCTGGTCATGAGGTGTATTAGGAAAAAGGGTTAATGATGCTTGTCTTTATTTAATTTCAACCTTTCTCATCTGATCACATGACATTTGATCTTGGCTGCTTGATGAAACTGAGCTTGCATCTTCAAGAGGAATTGGGAGTTGATAGGGAAGTTCATCACAATTAGAAGTGCTTGGGAAACTACATTCTTCTATGTTATCTTCTGATTGTGAGGGATATTCATCATAGCTTGGCTTATGGTCCCAATTTCTCAGTTTTTTACCTTCTAAACTTAGATTATCATCTTCTCCTTCTTTTTCAGCAACAAAACTATGACATGAGGGTTGAAACAAGCTATTGTTGCTTTGATGGGAAGGGTACTTTTCTGATATAAGGTCTTCAATAGATTTTTCATGGAAATCATCTTCATAATCATCATACAAAGGTGAATCAATGACCATTTGACTATTAATGGCTAAGGGGATTAGTACAATAGCTGGGAAAGCTGGTTGTTCAGTGAAAACATCCTCATAGTCATCAAAAATTGGCAAATCATGGCACACAGGTTCATTAACAATAGGAGGGATTACAACAACAACTGGTAATCTATGAATTTGTTAATGACAAGATGCAACATTATTCTCATGATGAAATAAATCTGAACCTAATATGACCTCTTGACTTAAAGAATCGAGAAAAGGAGGAGAAAGGGAAATGATGGATTGTCCATATTGATCATTCTCTCGGGGACCTAGATTTTGACATGAATGATGCATTTGTTCTTTAAATTTAGGAAAAGAATTATGAAACTCATCATCTAAGTCCTGCTCTCTATAATCATCCCCTTCATCATCACTACTAGAGGAATCACTTGCTGAATCTTGAATATATGATGCATACCTGTCACAACAATTCTCAAAACGTCTTTCAGCTAGATAAATTATCTTGCAATGAGAATAAAAAACATCATGAAAGTCCTTCAAAGAGGAAATACTAGAAGTAGGGAGTGTTCTATACCATTGCCTCGCATCACCTTCCAATGAATACATGAACATTTTCATCAATATATCTTCATGATGAATGTCAAGTTGCTACATCAAAACATGAAATTCATGAACATGCTCAAAAGGGTTGTCATCATCACCTTCATAAAATCTGGGCAACAGATCTTGCCATTCATCAATTTGAGGCACAAGATGTGGATAACCATCTATGGCTAAGAAATTGAGTGGGGCAATCCTCCTGGCCACGATAGCCTTCATAGCCATTTAATTTTTCTCATCCCCAGAGGAGTCACCAACATATTCTGAACAATGGAGTCACCATGGTGAATGTGTAGTCTTGAAGGTGTCCAAATTTAGTCACCATCTAAAGCTAGAGCTATGCAATGTTGTTCTTCCCAAGGATATTTTCAATCTGCTCAAATCTGTCCCCAACAACGGTGCCAAAAATGTTAGCACTGAAAGTCACACTTTGACTGCTAAAGTGTAAGCTTAGCACCCTTCATAATGTAAAAGATAATTTTGGTTTTGAATAGGTGGATCAGAAATATGGATAAAGAAAGAGAGAGGGCTGCAAACTGTAGATCAGTAGGCTACACCAATGGGCAATGGCGTCACAAACATCCTACTCACCGAAGGGACAAAAGCTGCTCAATAGAAAACAAGATTATATGCTGATAGGTGGAAGAATGAAGAAGGAAAACATAAAATAGAATGTTCACTAAACAAATATCCTCTCAATTTAATGAATCAACAAATACTTGAACATAAACAATGATTGATGGGAAAAATACAACAGATCCTCTGTTGCTTAGGGATCCATAAATCATTGACAACCTTTGATCCTCAAATCTGCAATATATTCAAATAAGAAGAAATATAAACAAAAGAGTTACAATATGAAATCACAGCTCTCATGAGTCTCCAATAGCAGTAATTCTTACAATCCTAAAATGCCCATAGGCTTACAAATGAACACACACAGGAAAATTTCCTGCTACATCTCTCTCTAGCCTCTCCTGGCTCATGAATTCCTGCAATATATTCAAATAAGAAGAAATATAAACAAAAGGGTTACAATCTGAAATCATATCTCTCATGATTCTCCAATAGAAGTAATGCTTACAATCCTAAAATTCCCACAGGCTTACAAATGAACACACACAGGAAAATTACCTGCTACATCTCTCTCTAGCCTCTCTTGGATCATGAATCCCTTTCTCCAAGAGATATTTCCTTCTTTAAATATAAAATAAAATCAAAATGAACTAAGGAGGTCGAATCCCATCTCCTCCATTGGATTCTAAGCCTTGGAGATAGGTGGCAACAATCAAAGAGACAATAATCCAACAAACTGCTATTTTCAGGAATTTGTTGGAAGTCATTAATAAAATATCTCCACCTCATTGCATGAGGCCTTTGATGGAGATAAATATTAGGTGTAGGTGTCCCTTGACATCTAACTGATCCTTGAGAAGTCATTCAAACCCTCCTTGACATGTGGCAAACTCTCAACAAGGCGAATATCAAAACCGTGACCGCTACAGGAAATTAGGCAGCGCCGTTGTAAAACAGTTGGGTAGCGCCACTTCTATGTCTAATATCTCTCAAACCATAACACATTTTGAAAACATGAGCGAGGTTTTTTTTATTTGGTATGTTATTAACAAAAACCTCCTCCATTTTTCAAAAATACTTTTTCAATTGTTCATAATCCAAGTTTCAAGTTAGTGACTAAAAAATGGTAAAATAACTCTTCACAATTCATTTTCTACCAGAAATATTAGGTAGCACCTATAGGTAGTGCCACTTATGCTGTGCCAGTGTGCATGTTTAGGTAGAAATGTAAAAATGCAGTGCCTTCAATATTGAATGTGTGCATAGCAGTTGGTGGTCTTTTATAATGTCGAACCCATTGTGTTTAGGTGTCTTGGCAGTATAGTAGGTTGTGCACTTTACCACTGAGGGAGTTAACACTTTAGAAAAACCACAAAACTCTGATAGTTAGGCCTCTTCTAGCTGAAAATTCTTGTGCTAACACGATCTCTGAAGGTCGTCTCCAACTGTGAGATATTCATATCATTGTCCTATATGTTCTTCATAGTCCATATTGTGTTACAAAGGAAAAAATGTTGTTCTGGATATTCTGAACTGGCCTCTTCAAAGAGAGGCATCCTTAATGTGGGAGCTACCCTCGCCATCATGTTCTGTGTGGTATTCCTTCTCAGTGATATTTTCTGAAGCTAGGTTACTATACTACTTCCACTACTCTAACTCCCTTGACTACTATCCTTACTTCCCTTACTAACTACAATAGCCAAATTTTCTTTAGATCTTAGAGACACACAAGTCGTCATGGGTTCGACACAAAGTATGGCCTGAGTGGGATATTCTTCTACTAGACTGAGCTGAACTTTTTTGAGAGGTATGATATGGAATATTACACCAACGTATCTTTCTTGAAACTCATCGTGCTTTCCCTCTCTCTCATCCACAATCCTTTTCCTATTCGGTCTAAATATCTTACCACTACGTAATATTCCAATTTCTTATTCTATCGCACCTTCTTCCTCTCTCATCATCATCATCCCATCCATTCCTTATTCATTCTTCCCTACTACACTCAGACAATTCCCTAGTCATACCCTAGTCCCCCTATGTGCGAAGGTTCTTAGCTTCTTAGGAAATCAGATTCCATCTTCATGACTCCTTTGTTTCACAACAAAATATTAATCCAAGTAGATATTGACTTCATGTATCTCCCACACGAACCCCTAAAGAATTCTCTTGCAGGAGCACTATACGACTGAGTACAATCTATATAAAATTCAAGAACATAACCTCCCAACACACTATCCATCCAGTAATCAACTAGGCATGATACCTTATTTCTTATAGTATTGACTTGTTGAATTAACTCAAGAGGCCAATTTCTTGGAACCTCAGTGTGATATATTGTAATTTATTCAACAAATATCTGGATCCACTCTGCTAACACATTCGAGAAATCAACAAACAATATTTCATGAAAATATGTAAAAACATACCTCTATAACCATTCTTCTGTGTTGATTCGTGGATTATTATTCTGATATACTACAAAATCAGTCTCCTTAGTGTTCAACCATTGTCCAATATCCTCACTCAGCCTCCACATTCCCCTCATTCGTAGATCCTGATCTCGATAACAGAACCATTTTTTGGCGCACGATGGACAAAACCGGGGTTAAACATTAATTCACCAACAAATCCCAAGATACCTACCCTTTTGGCATCACCCGCAAGCAGGTGAAGTCTCACCTGAGGTACCTATGGGGACTGCAGGAACCAGGTTTTCATATTCATGGGGGAATGTGAGGCATTCTCCCTTACTATTTACTTAACATTCATTCATATGCTCTATGAACAAACTCATAACAACATATGACAAATTCATCTTACTTAACCATTCAACAAGTGTGTGGAACCATCAGATACATACTCATATTAGCCATTAGGCATCTACTTCATGTTCACAATAAATAGAATAAACCAACACATCATGACACTAAACACATCATAACACATGAATTTAACGTGGCTCACCCCAACCGGGCTACATCCACAATGGTTGGATTCTTATATTATTCATTCATCTTAAGTTCTTACAACAAGTGTGCACTGCACTCATATGATAATCTTCAGTTAAAACCCAAACCTTCCCAAGTAATTCCATGCTACAGTGCACACATACCTCTCGATTGATATTCAACTTAGCTCATACTCATCAACTCAATGAAACAACCACTCGACTCTTCAACACACAAACCATCAACTAACAAAGAGATCTTAGTCATGAATAACTAACCATCACACTATTATACCCAAAAACCCATAACATATTTAGAGTATTACATTAGGGATTAGATCATTACAAAGTAGAGAAAATATCCCAAAAACCCTAACTAACTTCTGTCTTTTGCGCGCTGACTCCTTAAAATGTGCTAACAATCTTCCGTGCATGCTTCTCCTTTTCTGACTTGTTGCGTGAACCACTCCTACGATTCCCAAAACTTACCCAAAATGAATTTCTCCAACAACCATAACATGTAACCTTTAAGTTATCAACAATTTATCACTTCTAATTGCATTCAATATATCGTCAACATATAACCACAGATACACAGTACACAATAATTTTATGTGGAAACCCAAATGGGAGATAACCATAGAACACTTTTTAACATATATCTTGAATATTACATTCACAAGAAGAACCAACTTCCAAGATTCTCCAGCACCAACTAGAAGGAGGCTCCAACCCCCTATTTTACATTCTCTAACCTTAAGGAAGCTACAACTCCTTATATTCTCCAGCTCCAACCCCCTAGTTTATAGGCTCCAACCTGAAAGAAGCTCCAACTCTCTTATTTACCAACATTGACTGAAAGGAGGCACCATGATCTAGATTTATGAGTGGAATGAAATAAATAATAGACTGAATACAATAACACAAAGATATAGAGAACAACAACAGATATCTAGTGAACAATAACTTCTATTTAATAAATAAAATAGGATGACACTATAAAACTGCAGAACTGTAAACAACTTGCTCGAATGGTGGTAGCTATATCTGAGAGGAGATGTGGCTACTACATGCATCTATTTGAGAAAAATGATTACCATGAGGCTCCAAATGCCTTTTAAAAATTACTCATGAATTCCAAAAACCTAACCCTAGGAGATGAAACACCAAAATTTATGTGGGCCCCGATGGGTAAGTTGGTACCTCAACTTCCCGGGGTCATAACTTTTGCATACGACCTCTATTTTAGGCATGTGATAGACCATTGGAAAGGTATTTTTGAGAACTACACATTATGTCATCAAACTCTAATGTAGTATATAGTTTGAATGTGGAAATCCAAAAAAACATTGTTTAGGGCCCCAAAACTGCCCTGGAAGTACATAAAGATGTATTGACATGAAAACTTTCAAAATAAGCCAGTTGGATTAGGTGGGCGGCTACCAATATCCACCTGGAAGCTGTGTAGGGCTTCAAACAGCCCCAGAAGTGTATAACCCACAATTACAAATAATTACATAAGAACATGTTGAACGAAAAAAATTCAAGAGGAGCTAGTTGGAATAGGTAGCTGGCCACCAATATCCACTTGGATTAGTCCTCCCCCATTAGGAAGAAATGGTCTTCATTGCATTGAGTGAATCATCAAGTGAGGAAATTTCTGTTGAAATTGGCTCTGGGTGAGACACTTTCCTTGGTGCAAGAGCTTCCCTACCTTGACAACCCAATAAAGATGGATCCTCTGCTACTGAGTGCCCTTGACTTGTGTGTACACTATCTGATCAGTGGATGCATTTTCCATGTAGTCAGGGTTGATATCTATTGGTGTCAACTATTCTGCGATCTCTGAGGTGTCCAATAATGGTGGAAAACATGGCCGAAGGAGGTCCACATTGAACACTAGGTGAACTCCAAGGTAGGGGGGAGTGTTGAGCTCAAAATCATTGTCACCCACATCCTTAGTGATAGGGTAAGGCCCATATCGGAGTGGACAGAGCTTCCAATGGGGCCATGCAAGGTGTTATTTCTACAAATGTAACCAGACCTTATCTCCCACCTGAAACTTGTGTGGTACCTGGTGTTGATCATGGCACTCCTTGTACTTAGCATTGGCTTTCTGCAAAATCTCATGGCCCTGTTGGTGGATGTGCTGAATCCTCTCAATGAATTTGGTGTCTTTGTCGTCCTTAGAATGAACATGGGAAGAATATGCCTATGTGGTTGAAAGAGGTAGTGCAACATCAATGGGACCCAAGGGTTGGAATTCTAGCCCCACTTGAAAGGGGATATGGACGATGGAGCTATGGAGAGCCTTGTTGTAGATGTGTTGAAAATAGGGAATACTCTCATCCCATGTGCATGGATGCTTATATTTATAGAAGCACAGGATGTGCACAAACATCCGATTAACGAACTCTATTTGTCCATCAATTTGAGAGAGGAAGGTAGTGGATTTAGTGAGCTTAGTGTCCAAAAGTGACCAGAGACTCGACAATTTTGTTTTGAGAAACTTGTTGTCCCGATTGTAGATGATGGTCTTATTGAGCGCTCAACACACCCTAAAATATTTTATGAAATTATTTTCTCTTTTGGGTACCACTTGTTTTATTTTGTTTTGCTTTCTAAATTGAGTCCATTGTGTAGGGATCGTTAAGTTTGTTTCCATGTCTCATCATCGATCAAGTTGGATTTATTTGGAATTGTCAAAGTGAAACCTTTGTATCTAAAAAATAACTTGGCATGTTAAATAAGAATTCACAACTAAAATTATGGACCACGCTTATTTTTTGTATCGGAAAAATACGAGCAGTAAAATGACCACATAGTAAAAATAATCACTAGTCACTGATGTATCATTGGCATCGAGAAAAAACAAAGTAAATCTACATTGATTGTTTGTGAAGATTTTTTAGGAAATTGTTGATATCCCCATCAGTGTCAGTGAAATATGGAAGGGTAAGATACTAACGTAGGCCATAACGAACCTCTGATCATCGATTACCGATGCTTTTTTTTAATTCAGTGAAATTCCAAAGATTTAAATGGTGGAATTTTTCACGTTGATACATCACCGATCACCAATCACCGATGCATTTTTAGCATCAACAAGTTTCGATGGGGGTAATTCGAGAACACTTGTTTAAAAATATCACCGATCGTCGATCCCCATTATTTATTCGACATCGGCAGACTAGGACCTGTTTTTCAAAGCACATATCTAACGAAATTCCCCGATCTAGAATAAAGTCTTAGGCAAAGGAGCCAAATTTAAAACGTTGCATGTCTCTGTCGTGTGGGCACTTCATACGACCTAGTTTCATTCTGATTCACTTTAGTTTTCCCTGTGTCCTAATCGCACTTTCAGGTCATCATTTACACATCATCACCATACAGAAATATGGATCGGCATCAAATCCTTTTCCAAGAGATATCAACGAACATTGTCTAAGCAAAAACGCTGACCTCGATCCACCCGTTTAAATTAGCGGAATGATGGGACGTTTTCAACATAAAATAAAATCGGATTATGTCATTTAATAGGTCAATTAATGTTTCACTCCACATATATTTCTACCCCGTCTAGCGACTGAATAACAGGAATTTGAAATGGCTGACGAACCACAATATAGCATGCTCCTGCACCGAGAACCTACAACTGCATTTAATCTTGAGCATAATATCGATCTTGGTGACAAATTTTGTAAAATATCACTTATGCTCTGAATTGAATTACTGATGTGACAAGGTAAGTATTATTTTCATTTAAATCACTAAGTTAGTTTCAAACCCAAACATTCTGTACACAATTTTCTCATTTCCAGAGTATTCGAAGAAGTGAAAAGAGCGTCTCAAGAGTTGCACTTGATTTTTAGAATTTCAAAACCAAGTTAAGCTAGTGTGAAGAAGAGTTATGTGTTGATTTTATCATTTCAGCGGTCACATTTTATTTATATATTAGTATTCTCTCTGCAACATGGTGTCTAACTCTACTCTCTTTGCATAAAATGCCTCCAAGGAAGCTAACGACCAGATGGTCGCCAAGGGAACCAAAGTTGAAGTAAGTAGAGGTTGGTGAAGGAGCTTCTCCCGACACTGCGAAGTAGTTGGAATTTGATACTAGAGCGGAACCGGTCATCAAAACATCAACTAAGAAGGAATTTACTCAACCCCCTTCCTTTTGCGATACAGAGGCAAGCACTGGGTCAAAGATAATTCTCCCGCAATGGGGATATTTGTTCAATAGAATTAACCAGGAAGATTACCTGGAATTTATTCCCCACAATGACTCGAATGTAAGTGCACTCGATGACCAGGTTTTTCTGAACATCCAGCGATCATGCCTACATATGGTAGCCTATCGAAACCCATTCTTGCCCTGTATTGAGACTCTGGGGTGGATAATCTATCATATAGATGCGATGAAGTGTCTAGTCAATGATGAGAATGGCGTATCTTCCACTGTTTTTGTCCCGACAAAGGTCCAAAAATATCACAATATCAGGGACCCAGAGGAGCAGTTAAACACTAATTTCATAGTGAATTTATAATATTTCCATGACACCAGCTGATTAATGGCCTCCTCGTGGAAGGAAGACACAAAATTCACAAACCGGAGAAATGACTGGTGTGGGAAAATAAATCTAAGGGAGCCATACATCTATTTAATGGCTCTAATATGCCGATTATACAAGGAGGGATATTTCACTAAGTTATTGGAGGCATGGATGCCTGTGGAATACAATGTGGTCATCTCTGAGAGTAGCTTCAACTAGGGATCAATCATTTCTAAACAATTGAGCACCAACATATTGCAGGCTCAGACACCAAAGGATGGAGAAGCATCCGCTTTTCACATGGCTTCATATCTGCAAGACGTAATCTGTGCACAGAATGTCTTCACCAACATGAATTTGAGTTGGCATGTCGTTGAGATACCTGTACATGTCTACTTCAACATCCTATGGGAAAACAGGTACAAAAAAGATTATGCTCTCATCTGCAATGAGTTCATAACTCGAGTCTATTTTATTATTTTCAAGAAAGAATGCCCAAGACTATCTATAGCGGCCAAGAAAATGATTTCAAAAGTAGTCCACTGGTACCTAGAGGAAACCATGACTTATATTAGGGTGTTTGGGGCCACCGATGCACCACATTTACTCCCCGCTCATGTCTCATACCATCTCATCCTAGGAGAAATCTGTAACTAGACCATCCTGCAAGGCTATAATGCCACTATGGTTAAAGACAAGAAACACACATTCATACTCTATGGTTTCCATGTATGGTTTTTCATAGTGAAGGATACCATGCAAGATAAACAAGCGGGTTTGAGCCAATTTGAATACATATTCCTAACAAGCCAATTTTGCAAACATGACCCTAAAGGCCTAGTTCTTCAACATGCATCACAAGTCTCTTCCTGTTAGCCATACACACATGATAAGTTTGAAGACGATATCTTTACAGAATGTGCTCAGGACTAGGAGGATGTATTACAGAGAAAATCTAACCCAAATATGACTAGGTTCAAAGCTATGAGTATGGATGAGAAATTCGAAACAAAAGAATAGACGACTCAAGAAGCCCTCAAGGTTAGAGAAGAAAACAGAGCAGTAGAAGCCACAAAGGCATAGAGGAGGGGGATGTTGTTGTTATAAGAATCTCAAAGAGTCATATAGTGGTTAGAAAATGATCCTCAACTATTAGAACCTATGAGAATCACCCCAACCAACCCAATCAACATCAGAGAGGAGCTAAATGGATCAGAATCAACCCCAATGGAGGAAACTACCGATCCGAAAAACCCCATAGTTCCATCACCATAGGCCAGATCACCAGGTGACTATTCCAACCCAACATGATATTCCAAGAACACCAAGTGAAACGAGTGTGCCTAACACCATCTTTTATTTAATTACTATCTAGGATGATGAAGAGAGTTCAAAGGTATCGCTTATAACTCCAGTACCAACCACAAAGGAGAAAGGACCAGGGGAAGCATTTGCGCCAACCTCCGATGATTTGATTATAAAACCTCTATAGGGATACCATGAGGCTGAGATACCCTAGATACTAAATTTCTCGACCTATCGGGGACCCCAGAGGATAGCCCAGGGATGAGGTAGGTTCTGGTGAACAAGAAGAGGAATTGAAACTGCTAGATATCGACACCTCAACAACCAATCACCAAGTAAGTATTGATCCTGTGAATGTCTCTCCAATTAAGGCCGATACCCCACCAGTCGATGAACACTAGACATAGGTCGAGTCATTGGAACATACAGAAGTTTCCCTTGTCAAAGAAGTACATGATCCAGTCCTAGAGAAAATATATACGACAGGAAGCCTGGAAAACACTCTGACCTGGGGAGACCAACAAATCCTTGAGCCCATGGATGAGGTCACTGATATACAGGGGATTTCTTATGAAATGAAGAGGAAATCCATAATGAGGAGAACAATCAAGAAAATGAGGCTCACGCTAGATAACATGATTCTCATCACCACATAAGAAAAGTTGCTCAACACAAAAAATGAGAAGACATATGAGATGATCAGTGCAGGGATGGCTATCACTGATGCCACACTAATTTGAGAAAATTGAGACAAAAGGGAACTAGTCGCCGCAAAGAAGGAGCTATAAAATCTGTGCCATCTCGTGAAATATTACCAAGACTCAATGCAAGAAACAATTTTTTTGAAGAGTGAGTTCTGAGATGATTATGTAGAATTCATGAGCAGAAGACATCTCTTCACTACATGTGTAGACTATTTTAAAATATCAGTGCAGTACAGAAGGGCCAAGACATGGAGGAGAATGGAATCCAAGTGTTGATGGATAACAACATATCCCAGATCAGGAAGGCAACCAAATACTGGGTAAGTATGTCCTAGGAACTCAATGAAAGATACAAAAGGGGTGGGTCAAGTGAGAAATAAGATGGGAAAATATCATTCGAGAGATGAAAGATATTGGCCTCCCAGAGTTCGGCTCACCCAAATACTTTGTCGAATTGCATGAAATAGTCAAATGACATGTAGAACAGGAATCAGTGTGGGAATTAGAGATTATGCAAGTGATGATCATGACACTGGGTCAGGTACAAAAGTTTATGGAACCTCCGATCAAGGCTCACGTAGTTCTGGAGAGCTTAAATTCCAAGATGATCAAATATAGAGAACGAGCAATAGAAATAAAGAAAACCCTCTCAGCCCCGATGGACCAAAACATATTCCCATATGCTAATACATGCGAGGATCTCTTCATCAAGTGGTCAGAGTATGAGAAGAGTCATCCACTCTAGTAGAACCACTAGACAATATCAAGAGAACAAAGAGATCAAGTGCCACATGTCCTTCTTTTGTTTTACTTAACACAAATCTTTTAGTAGCTATTTTAAGTTAGTAATTCTTTATAAATAGGGAGATCGACCTTTTGGGAATGGTTGATGGTTTTGGGTAAGGACCCTCTTTTTGAGAATTGTAAAGAATTATTTTTGAGCAACTTTAATTAAGAAGTTATGTTTAGAACCAGAGACAAATTCTATTTTCATCGAAGGCGTTATGTGATTGGATTGAGGAGGAACTACTTCCATCTTTGAATTCAATAGTTGATGTTGTAACAAGTAAGAGTTTTTGAATATATTGATAAGCTATCTTTTTCAATACTTTAATATTTCTTTTGTTCTAAATGATGAAAAGCGAATCGTTGTGTTAATATGTGATTGATGGTAGAGCTAAGGAAACTATTTTTCTTTCACTCATCCTATTGCATGTGTATTTTCTTTCAATAATTGTATCTCGGTCAGTGTGAAATACTAGCAAGTTAACGTATTATTACTAGACTTGTAATAGGTGTGAATATCATTGTTTGCACACTAGAACATGAGGGTTATCCCAGGCTCAACCTTCTTCAGTAGTTAAGAATCCCCTCTATCAGTTGGTTTATACCATCACACCTTACTTTATCAAAATCATCTAATAAAAGAAAATACAAAAAGAGAAACGTTTAATATGAAGGAGGAACTTTCACAAAAATATATCCCGTCAATCACTTAGTAAAGCCCATCGACAAATTGGCTAGATCGAAAGATCTAGAGAAACGTTCCACTCATCAAATGCTGCAGAGTCTAATTAAGCCTCTAAGGCAGGTTTGGTTCATATTGTTGAGTTAAAGGGACCTCACACCCCTCAACAGAATTGGCGCTAGAAGGAGGGTCGACGAATGAATGGGTAACAACATTTTTGACAAGATATTTGGCATATCCCACAAATTCAAAACAACTCACATGCATGGATAGTCATTCTCAAGAAATCCCACATACAAAGAGTACTCCTGGAATGAGTAACTCACCCCAGAACAAGGAAGTAGAACACTTATTCCCTAAAATACCTTATTCTTTTCCCCACGAGGAGTTGAACCACTTCATAAGAATCACAAGAGATTATGCCCAAAAAATTGGATCGTTACGCTTAGCTCTGTTACTTCCTCGTAGAAAAAAATTTAGCAAACCATTTGTTGACACCCCTGACAAGGTTTTTTTCCACACAGTACAAGACCTGATAGATTTTTCCCTCACCGATATCGAACAACCCATTGATATGATCCCCAAGACATGAGCTAGTAACTACTCTGAACCTGATGATTTCAATTTGACGAGGAAGGGTCTAACTCAGATCACTCATCTTCATAATCGAACAACATGGAAGATAATAATGATAAAAATGAAGAAAGGGTGAATCAACCTTGGTTGGCCAGATATGCTATGGAAATCCCAGGATGAGTACATAACCTACCTTGACATCGAGAAAAATTACTTCTCATATATGACCCTAAAATCTCTGGATTTCTTGAAGACCATATTAAAAAGTTCATACTAGGTATAAGACTGATGAATGTACAACATGAGGATGTAGTGTGTAGGATTTTTCCCTATACCTTTGAGAATTCAGCCTCAGCTTGGTATTTTAACTTGCCTGTTGGATCCATAACAAGTTGGACAAAGTTTCAAAAATATTTCTTAGACAAATTTTCAGAAGAAACCACCATAGGAGATTTAATGGCTGAACTGTTCACTGCCACCATGAGTTCAAAAGATAAGGTTAAATATTTCAATCAACAGCTTACCACTATCCTGAAAAAATTTCAACCCGAAGATAGACCTACTTAGGAGTTGCAGATTGAGGTATATAATAATTCTCTCCTTGCTTCTATTTCCATGTTTGTGAAAAGGGCTGCCAAACATACCCTAGCTGAAAATTTTGAGGAAGACAAAATGATTGAATTCCAAATGAAGGGATGTAAAGAGGGCTAGGTCTCACTAGTTAATAAGGAAGTTCAACCTCCACCTAGGAGAGGACTTTTGTTGACTAGACCCCGAGGAAAACATATAGAACAAGGTCTCGAAAAAGGCAGTGGGGACATATAATACCTACAACGGATGATAAAGAATATTTCAAATGAAATTGTAGACACAAAAAGAAGTGTCGTGGAAGGAAACCAAGGTCAAAGACCTTATAAACCCTTTTTAAAAAGAAACCCGCCTTTCAAAGAGATTGAACCTCCCCTATCCAACTTAAACATCGACCTATGTAATGTATCATTCAACTCTTTTTGCACATATCATCAAGAGAAACACTTTGAAAGAGACTGTCCCTAATGGGTGCATGCTATGAATTTAATGGCCAATCAGTTCCTAGATGAATTTTCTCTTACCAAACAATCAAGTGGCTTAGCGGTGAATATCGCAGATTAGGAAGAAGTTGAGCCTCTGGAAGAAACAACCATGTTTTTGTGGGATCCTAATTTGTCGATGCCTCTCGATGATGTATTTGAGGTCCAGGACCCACCTGCTAAGGTTTTGGCTATACAAAAATGAAGTAAGGGTCAACCGGTCTCAAATTATCTCATCATTGTCCAATCCTCGAGACGAAAAAAAACAACCAATCACTTGAAAGAACCTTTTGTTGACCAAATAAATCCTATAATCATACACACATGAGAAGAACCTAAGCTGGACTACAACATAGTATAAGACTTAAAGAAGTTGAAGGCTAATGTGTTGGTCATGGACATGTGCAGGATTCCCCAACAAAAGGATTTTCTGTTACATACCTTAAAGTCAATAGAAGCCCCTATAACGAGCACGAACCTAGGTGAGGTCCCATCTCCCATAGATTTAAAGAACAAACCAAATGTGAATACTTTCTCTTTAGACAAAAGAGGAAATCCTTTTTTCCTACCTTTCTTGTTAATGCTTGAAGTCTTCAACAAAAAATTGCATAATTGCTTAGTCGATTCAGGGGCATCCTGCAATGTTATGCCCTTGTCAATATGAAATAAATTGAACGTTATCCCACTCAAAAGTGATAAACACATTATACAACTAGGCATGACTCAGGTAAAATTTATTTGGGAACTTAAATATGTCATGATCAGAATGGCTACACACCCAAAATTTGTCCAAGTAATTGACATAATTGTAGTAGATATCCTAGAGGCTTATGGATTATTACTTGGTCGAGATTGGTCTAAGAAATTTAATGGATACTTTAGTATGGACTGGGCTCACCTATGGTTTCCATTAAAAGGACATATAAACATGATTAAGATTGATAGGGAAAGATATCTCAAACATACTGTCACAGATTTAGAAGCTTTTAAAGAACCTTCATTGGCATATTTCCCCGTGCTAGGAAACTGCTCCTGCAATTTTGATTTCAACAATTTATCCCCTCTCTCGTCTAATGTTCCTATCACTCAAAACTATGAAATGAATTTTCAAGTGAATCTACCAACAACTGCAGAAGAAAGCATATTATGTCAGTATCCTTTGTTGGGAAAAAAATACAAGGAATACAAAGATGAGAGAATAACTAGGCCTGAAGAAGTTACTAAACTTTTCCCATGATTTTGAATGGTGTATTTTGATGGGTCTAAATCATAATAAGGGTCGGGAGAAACATGTATTCTCATTGACCAAAAGGGGAAGAAGAGTTTCCTATCCTGCAAACTAGAATTTGAATGCACCAATAACACTGTTGAGTATGAAGCTTTAGTTCGAGGAACTGAAGAAAGCCATAGCCTTAAACATTAAAGAACTTAAAGTTTTCAGGGACTCTAAAATTATTGTTAGGAAAGTGAAGAATAATATCCATTGCAATTCACCCCACTTGAAAAATTACCAAGAAGAGGTCCATAGACTAATATAACATTTTGAGGCTTTCAACATTACTGTTGTTCCCAGAACAAAGAATACTCTTGATCATTCCCTAGCCACTGCAGCTTCAAGGTTATCCCCTTTAGAATACTATGAAGCCTCTAGGTTGACTGTGGAGCTACTCTACAAATTATTAGTACCCAACGATATTTCTAATTGGAAGGTTTTTGAAGGAGATGAACAAATTGTAGATTTTCTAACTAATCAAGTGAATTTTAAAGATTTGGGTATTTATGATGAGGTATTCCAAGAGAAACTGACAGAAACCAGTTTCCACGAAAAGAAGAAGGGAACATATCACTCTAATAATAAACCAAGGTTTCACACGATACCAAAAGTGGCATCTAATTTGGAGAACTTTTTTAACTCGGGGGAAATATTTAAAGGGTCAAAGAATACAAAAACAGGGAGTTCATGTCCTGTATACAAGACTATAAACCTAGGAACCTAGGAAAACCCTAAGAATGTAAATCTAGGTAAAGAAGTTTCTAAAGAAGATAGGAAAGCTTATCTCAAATTTTTTAGAGAATATCAATATGTATTTGTGGGGACCTACCGAGAATTGAAAACTTATGACACTCACATTATCCAACACACAATCCCATTAAATTCTGGAGTAAAACCCTTCCAACAAAATCTTAGGAAGTACCATCCATCTCTAGAACCCCTGATGTATCAAAAGTTAAAGAAATTGTTGGATGCTAAGATTATCTTTCAATTTAGACACTCAGCCGGGGTAGCTAATTTGGTTCCTGTCAGGAAAAATTCTAGGGAGATCCGCCTGTGTGTAGATTTTGGAAACCTTAATAGTGCATTAGAAAAGGATAACTACCTAGTCCCACCCATGGAACAACTCTTGCAGACTATGTCTAGCTCTGAAATATTTTCCCTTCTAGATGGTTTCTCAGGTTATAACCAGGTCTGAGTTTCAGAGGAAGATCGATTGAAGACTACCTTCCAAACCAAGTGGGAAACTTTTTCTTATAAATGCATGCCCTTTGGGTTGATTAATGCACATTGCAGGGGAAATTTTCCAAAGGGCTATGGACGTAGCTTTTCAGGGATTGATTAACAAATGTGTAGTAGTATATTTGGATGACATGACTATGTATTAAATGAACATAGAATACCGCATCCAACATCTAACCTAGATTTTCAAAAGGTGTAGGAAATATGGAATATCTGTAAACCCTAAGAAAACTATTTTTGGTTTTGTGGAAGGGAAATTATTGGGTCATATTATATCTCAAGGAAGAATTCATATAGACCCCGAAAGAATAAAGGCAATAACTTAGCTTTTCTTTCCCCATAACAAAAAGGCTATGCAATCCTTCTTTGGGAAAATTAATTTTGTGAGGAAGTTCACGCTTGATTTTGCTGAAATTGTCAAACCCTTACAAAAAAATATTTGCAAGGATGCAAAGTTTAATTGGGATGAAGAGTGGAAAGGTTCCTTCAACAATATCAATATTTCAATCTCTCTAGTTGTAGTGCTATGAATTCCTGACTTTAGTAAATATTTTTTCCTCTATACTTTCACCTCCGACCAATCCTTAGCTGCAGTATTGACCCAGAAGGATGATGAAAACAATGAGGCACCAGTATCATTTAAAATCACTAATATCCAAGGAGCCAAATTAAACTACCCTACTATAGACAAACACCCTTATGTGGTATACAAAGCAATAAAACATTTCAGATCTTACATCCTAAAAAATCACACCAAATTCATCGTGCCCCATCTCACAGTTCTATCCCTGTTCACTCAATAGGAGATGGGAGAGAGAAGGGGAAATTGGATGGCATTCATCCAATAATTTGATCTAGATATAAAACCTTCCAAATTAATTAAGGGACAAGTATTGTGTAATCTGGCTGAAAAATACCAAGATCTAGTAAATGAAGACCCTGTTGATTAATTGGGTTGGTTGTCATTGATTTCAACCCTTGAAGAAAGTCTGGTAGAGAATTCTGGTAGCACAAATGTTTGGGTAATGGACCCAAGTTTGTTTGATGGATAATGGTATGAGTTTTGATATATTTTTAGGTAATACTATTATATATGGATAGTACATGTTATTCCATTTCTAGTGGTATGTGGAACGTCACATAACTCCTCTTGATTAGAGAGTTATGGCCATGTGAAGTTGGAGAACCCCCATGAGTCATCTAGAAACCCCAAAAGGTCAAAGTAGTCAAAGTGTTTGCAAAGAAGAAATTATTTAAATAATAAAGTGAAGTGATGAGTGTACTATAAGTCAAAGAGGATGAAAAATAAATTATTTAAATAATAAATTTAATGGAGAAATTACTAAGTGGACAAGTGGTTAGAAGTGGGTTAGCCTTAAAATAAGGAAAGTGGGTTAAGATGGTTAAAAGGTAACCCCTTGAGGAAGCTACATGAAAGTATAAATAAGAGGCAAGGCTCTCTCATTTTAATGACACTTGAGCATATTGAATATCTACAAGTGACTGAGGTAACCAAAGGATATCTAAGCCGAATTTCAGAGGGAAGGTGAAGTAAAGAAGGCTGAAATTCAAGGGAGGATAAATTCTTTTGATGATGCTTCTAAGATATGTTATTTATAGGTCATCTCACCATTTTCGAAATAAATTTTTTTCTAGAATGATCCAAACCATGAAATTTGGAGGTCGTTGAGGAAACATATCCAAGTAGTTGTGATACAAATTTCAGCTTAGGGGACATTGTATTTTTGGAGTTACACTCTGTGGAAAATAGGGTTTGTGGCTAGTCATGAAACTAGTCTAAAACAAGTGTTTTAGGTAAAAACGTCATAAATTCTTCATAACATATCCAAATTAAGTAAGACTAAATTTATTGGTTAGAATACAATCCTTGGTATTCTGTGTATCATTTTGAGATCCATACAACAAACATTTCATGCGAGGCATGCTCCACAAGTTATCTCTCTAGAATAAGCCAAAATTCAAGAAGTTATGCCATTTTTGCTATAAATCTTTTTCTGAGAGGTTCCAAGTAGTGAAATATGGAGGAATTGCATAAAATACACTGAAGAAGATTGTGTACCATTTTCATATCTTTATTTATTACAGGTACATAGTTATGATTATTGCAAGTTAGGGTTTTTGACTAATCCAAAATTAGTCATATGAGACTAATGTAAAGTTTGATGAAAATGCTAGTCTCTTGTTGTTAATGTTAAGGAAGCTTTGCAGGTATGTGATCATATACACCAGGTCTATTGCATAGTTACAAATGATATTTGGATGATGAAATTGATGAGGGATTTTGGTTGAGGTACATGTTGGGTACATGGTTGAGATAAGTAGTTGATGAGTTGGAACATACATGAGATGTATAGTTGATGATGTTGGTACATCTTGATGAGTCATAGTTTATGTGTATTTGATGCATAATTGGTACATATTTGGTGCATGGTTGATGCACTCGTTGATGGTACAGGTTGAGGTACAGGTTGGTGCATGGTTGATGCACTTGTTTATGGTACAGGCTGATTACAGGTTGTTTGGTATAGGTTGATGCATGGTTGATGCACTTGTTTATGGTACATGTTGATTACAGGTTGATTGGTACAAGTTGTTACAGTGGTATATCTCATGGCGATAGTGTGACAATGGTTCCATCATTCTACTTCTACGTTAGGGAAGTTGGACGGGGCAAGGATAGGTGGTTGTAGCCACCTTCTGGTTGTAGTTGGAGAGCATAGGGGTTTGTAGCCTCCTTCTGGTTGTAGACAGAGAATAGGGGAGTTGGATCTTCCCTCAGGTTGTAGCCTAATAAACGAGGGGGTTGGAGTCTCCTTCTAGTTGCAGTTGTAAAACAAAGGAATTTGGTGCTTCCAATGAATGTAACTCTTAAAGACATATAATAAAAAAATTTCTTTGGTTTTCTCCCTCTTTGGGTTTCCACGTAAAACATTGGTGTACTATGTATGTGTATTATTGCTAATTTTTTCATTGTTTATTTAATCTGCAATTATTAGATGATAATTCTACATTGGTATAACAATTGCATTTTGTGTTTGAAAAGGATTGAATTTCTCTATTACTGATTCACCCCCCCCCTCTCTCAGTAATCCAACAATTGGTATCAGATCAGGTTCCTTCAGAAATTAGTTTAACCACTGAAAGGTAGATCATGGAGAGCAACAACATGTATAAAAATGTAATACCACAGTTTGATGGACATAAGTTTGCATTCTGGAGTAGAATGATGAAAACATATATAAAGGCATAGGGATTTGAAATTTGGCAATCTATTGTAGATGGATACAAAGAACCAACAGTTCCGCCAACAAATGAAAGAACAATAAAAATCGGGAAAAATAATTCCAAAGACACAAATGCAATTTTGAATGGTCTTTGGGAATGAGTATACACCAAAGTTATACATTGTAAATCTTCTAAAGAGATTTGGGACAATCTTCAAAATATTTATGAAGGATATTCAAAAGTCAAAGCATTGCAGCTTACTTCTTACGAGTTGATGAAACAGTAAATGCAATCATAGGATTGGGAGAAGAAATTAAAGAGTCTGTAATTGTTCAAAAGGTACTAAGATCTATTCTTATGAGATTTGATCCTAAGATATCAACACTAGAATAAAGAGCAGATCTAAACTCAATAAGAATGGACGAAGTACATGGAATCTTCACAGCATATGAAATGAGAACTGAACAGAAAAATCCAAATATAAAAGAAGAAACTTTCAAAGAATCCAAAAGGTCAAAGCAAAAGGGAAAGCAAAAGGAAAAACAACATAGCATCAACAGTGACATCTCGGAAGATGATGAAGAAATGGCCAACTTTGTCAAAAGATTGAACAAAGGAACCAACGATAGATATAAAGGTAAGTTTCCATTTATTTGTTTTAATTGTGATGGTATTGGCCATTTTTCTAACAAATGTCCTCATAAGAAAAAAAAGAGGAATGATGAAGATTACTCAAATAGAAAACAAACATATGAAGGGAAAAGAACCACAAAGAAAGCTTTCAAGAAAATCTTATGCACCAAAGAAGACTTCTCATTATCAAATGAAGATAAAGTCAGTGACAGTGAGACATAAAGAGTTTTATTCATGGAAGTAGAAGACTCTGATAAAGAAGACACCGAAGAAGAATATGAAGAGGCAGAATTTGACTACCGAGAAGAATTGTTGTGTGCCATAGAAGTTATAAGAAGAGAAAACAAGAAAAACAAGAAGATACAAGAGAAACTAGACAAGAAAGAAGACACTTAGGAGCTAGAACAAATGATCACAAATTTGAAGGTTCAAATAGAAGAAGATAAAAGAATTGAAGAAGTACTCAAAGAAAAACTAGAAGAAAGAGACAAGATCATTGGAAATTTGGAAGAAGAGATTCTTACATTAAGAAAGGATATTCAATAGAAAAATATGAAGAACAACTCAAAAATTTTGGATAACATTATCAGAAGTCAAAATCCTCATCATGACAAGTCTAGACTTGGATACAATTAGACAGAAAAGGGATCAAGCTCCAAAACAAAAAAAAAACAAGAAACATATCCAAAAATCTATGAAGAAGCAATCAAAGGGGATATGAAGACCTACAAATAAGATTACAGGGACACTCCTACGCCGAGAAGATTCAGATTTTAGAATCAATGACTGACATATAGGCCTCAGGAAGAAGAAGGATTCAAAAGAGAAACTTCTTTAAGAAGATCTTCAACTCCTAGGTATCAAACTATATTTTTTGGTTTATGTTATGCCTGTAATAATTTTGGACATACATATATGAATTGCAGAGCTAACAAAAAGAACATAAACAACTTTGAAATTCATACCCAAAAGGGTTATCTAAGAAGGACCAGTGAAACACAAAGAAGAAGTTACAACAGGTTTGAATCATTGAGCACTGAAGTGGAATTATACAAGTGTAACAACTTTGGACACATGGAAAAATATTGCAGAATGATAGTTCCTCCTAGAGAACCACAACAAAACAACAACAGTCATAGACATGAACCTCAGAAGAGAGCATGGATAAGAAATCATAATCAATATAGCAATGAAGAATGCACACTCTCTCTACAAGCTAAGCAGAAGAAACATGGTTGGTATGTTGACTGTGGTTGTTCAAAACACATGACAGGCGGTAAAGACAGGTTTATTACATTAAGAAAGGAAATTTATGGACCAGTCTCCTTCGAAAATGATGATTTAGCTAAAATCATTGAAAAGGAACATTCAGAATTGGAAACAAGAATACCAATGAAGAAAATGTTCTACTACTATAAGATATGAAACATAATATTCTAAGTGTGAGTCAAATGTGTGAACAAGCTCATAAAGTTACTTTCTATTCACAAAAGTGAGAGCTAAGAAAATAAGGTTCAGGAAAATTGATTGCAACAACTGCAATAACTTCAAGCAACATATATGTATTAAGTGAAATTGGAAATGAAAAGTGTTGTCTAATAAAGGAATATGAAAGTTGGCTATGGCATAGAGGAATGGGTCACATACACTTTTGTAACCTTGTCAAAGTCAACAAAAAGGAATCATTTAGAGAAATGCCTCATATTATGAAACCAACCAACACTTTATGCAAGCATTGTCAACAAGGAAAGCAAACAAAGACCAGGTTTATATCAAAAGAATATGCAATGACAAGACCACTGGAAATTGTGCATACTGATCTAGTTGGAACAACTACAAAAAAGGTTTTAAAAGGCGAGAAATACTCTATGTTATTAGTTGATGATTATACAAGAATGACTGTAGTTTTATTTCTCAGGAATAAGTCAGAAGCTTTTGAAAAATTCAAGGTCTACAACGAAATGGCTGAAAATGAAATGGATTCAAAAATCAAATGTTTGAGATATGATAATGGAGGAGAGTTCACTTCAAAGGAATTTATGGACTACTGTAGTAGGCATGGAATAAAAAGACAATTCTCCGTTGCTAGGACATCTCAACAAAATGGAGTTGTTAAAAGAAAGAATAGGACATTATAAGAAATGGCTCGAACAATGTTAATGGATTCCAAATTGACAGATATATTTTGGACACATGCAGTAAATACAACGGTTCACATTCAAAATAGAGTAATGCATAGAAACAACACTGACAAAACTCCCTACGAGCTATAGAAAGGAAGAATAGAAAATGTGAATCAATTCATAGTATTTGGAAGCAAATGCTACATCAAAAGAGAAGATGGAAGAATGGGAAAGTTTGACTCTCGTGTGGACAAAGGAGTACTTGTTGGTTACTCGAGTACACGGAAAGCATACAAGTGTTACAATATGAGGTTGAAAAAAGTTGTGGAGAGCATCAATGCAACAATTGATGAAACAGGTGGATGATAATTAAAGGAAGAAGAAAATGAATCAATGGAACAACTTTACGAAGAAGAAGCAGAAGATGAAGAAGAAGTAGAAGGGGAAGATGAAGAGGATCAGACAGAAGAAGAAGAAGAAGAGAAAGTTCAGCAAGTTCCTCCAAAGACACCTAGAAAACGAGTATAGAAGAATCATCCTTCAGATCAGATTATCAGAAACAAAGATGCAGGAGTTGAGACTAGAAGAAGAATATGTTCACCAGAAAAAAAACACCTAGCACTCTCATCTACTATTGAACCAAACATTTTTGAAGATGCCAATAAGGATGAATTTTGGAATAAGGTCATGGATGAAGAATTGGATCAAATAGAGAAGAATGACACTTGGGAATTGGTTCCAAGACCAAAGAATAAGAATGTGATTGGCACAAAGTGGGTATTCAGAAATAAATTGAATGAAGATGGACAGGTTACGAGGAACAAAGCTAGATTTGTATGTAAAGGATATGCACAGGTTGAAGGATTCAACTTTGAAGAGACATTTGCCCCAATTGCCATAATGGAAGCGATCTTATTGCTTTTAGCTTATGATTTCTCCAAGAATATTAAAGTATATCAGATGGACGTAAAATCAACTTTTTTGAATGGGGAGCTTGAAGAAGAATTCTACATTGAACAACAAGAAGAATTTCAGTTGTCAGAGAACAAATATTATGTGTGTAAACTGAAGAAGGCCTTGTATGGTCTAAAACAGGCTCCTAGAGCATGGTACTCTAGACTGGATAAATATCTACAACATGCAGGGTTCAGAAAAGGAAGTGCAGACAACATCCTTTACATCAAGGTAGCTCAGGATAGTATTTTATTAATTGAAGTTTATGTTGATGATATTATTTTTGGAAGCAATGATGACAGGTTAAGCCATAAATTATTCAAAAAAACATAATTACATACTGACTGCTATGGATTATTTCAAAAAATGGGTAGAGGCCATATCTCTAACTCACATGAATGAAATGGTTGTAATCTAATTCATTGAACAACAACTGATCATAGGGTTTGGGATGTCTTCCATTCTCATTTTTGACAATGCTGCTTACTTTTCTTCTACTCTATTAACAAATTTCTCCCTGGTCAAAGGAATCATAATAAGATACTCTACAATCTACTACACACAAGGAAATGGGGTGGCATAATCAACCAATAAAAACCTAGTGAGGATATTGAAGAAAAAAATCGCAAACAATTTAAGGAATTGGCATAGCTTGATTCATATTGCCTTATAGGAAGATAGAGTAACACCCAAGGAATCTATAGGAAAATCTCTACGCTTTTTGGTATACAGACAAGAATCCATTGTCCCAAATGGGTTGTATCTTCCATCACTTCATCTTGTTCAGGATTCAAGAGGACAACCCTCATCAGTTATGCAACAAAGAATCAATACCCCCCCCATGCCTAAAGAAGAAAGGGAGAAAGAAAAATCTAATTTCACCGCTCATCATCAGATAGTTAAAATATGGTTTGCCAAGCATAAATCCAAAGAGAATAATTTTGAAGTAGGTGACTTAGTCCTGAAATGGGATAGAGAGAGCGAACCTATGGGAAAAAATTTGAAGTTTCAAAATCTATGGCTCAGACCTTTCCAGGTATCCGAGAAAATTGGGACAGGCACATATCGGTTTAAAAATCTGAGGGGGGAACCCAAAAACCTCCCAGTGAATGTCCAAGCCCTAAAACAATACTTCTGTTAAAAAAAATGTGTGTCTTTTTCATGTTTCTTTTAGAATAGATTCCGATTAGGATAAATGTGTAGGTGTAGTGTAGGATGATTGCAAATTCTTTATTTTCTTTATTTTATTTTGTTTTTCTTGGTGTTTTCCTATAATTAAGTTGTGTTTCATAAAGTAGTGGTCGAATTTAATAAATATGGTGTAGAAAACTATGCTCCTAACTCATGCTTACGTTCAACATAAGAAACATTGGGAAATTACATGTTTCTTAAAGGAGATCTATATCTTGTCTTTGTAAAAAAAACACCCTTAGTAAGTGATGAAGTATCTGCCTAATGGTCTGGTAAATCCCAATGGGAAAGATGGCTTGTTGGAAAGGATCACATGTACCTCTAGACAGAGCTGGGAAGAATTCTGCCTTAGCAATTTCTCCTTGCAGATAACATATGTCCTCCTCTCCAACGCACTCATGGGATTTTTGCCAGAAGTAAATCAATTATATTAAAATGAGTGCAAGTCAGAGAGGGTAAGAATATAACTCCACTGGGGCTATGGACGCTCGTTGGGAGCATAGCAAGGTCTGTGACATCGGGGTGACTCCACTAGGGCTATGGACGCTCGTTGGCAGTGGAGAAACACCATGAAAAGATAATAATGATAACTAAAAAAACCTCGAGCCAGTGAATGTTTTACCCATATTTTTTGAAAGAGGAGCGTGGGTCAAGGTCTAAAGGAATGAAGGTGGAAAAAGGGTCGAACTCCATAGGTGGACCCTGATTCACGAACCGGGGAAGTTGTACACTCATAGAGAAGAAATAATCTGATGGAAGCGAAGCCAGTTAGCTTCTTGTTACGAGGAAAATATCTCTATGGCTAGGGTGAACCACAACATACAGGTATGACTGCAAAAATCAAATCCATTCCAAACATATGTTATATAAACCAATATGCAAGCAAGGTAAGAAAGAGGCCTACCTCGTCCAAACGTTTGATGATGTTCACCATTGAGCACTTCGACCCAAAGCTTTATACCTGCAACAAGTTCTCAACAAACAAGTAGAGAAAGCATATAGTGATAATATAAAAGGTTAGCACATTAGATAGCATAATCCATCAATATACATAAAAAACATACCCATGGATGATAACATATATATTTTCAAGATATTAATTGGACGGGAAAGGAGTATTTCTATTAACAAATGATCAGCAAAAGTGAAAATATTGTAGACTTCCATGTCAACACAGTTTGGAACCAAGAAATCGAGTTCCTTCCAACTGGGCCTCCACCACTTCAATCCTCCACCAAAGGAAAGCTCATATAAGGGAGAAAAAGAGGTTATCCATCAATAAGGGAAGATCTTGGGGGATGAACACTGTGTTCAGACTTAAATGACAAAGGGATGTAGACTCAATATGAAGTAAATAATTTCTCCAGAGTAACTTTGCTCTCAAAGTTGAATTATCTATCATTTTCCATAGCTCGGAATTGGCTTCTTTATAGCCTTCAAAATGAAATTGAAGGGTCGAGTCAGAATGATTCCAGTATATGGAAGGACAAGGATTAGAGATCTCCTGTCGTGAGATGGAAACCCGACATTTAATTTTGATTTTTTGGCACAAATCTCGATGTACACGGGCTGTAGTGGAGAAGCCAGCATATACGCTTGCTGTATAGCTTGAAAGGAGTGTACAAGTGGAAAAATTTATATGGTTGTCTCTGGATTTATCAATTAGAGAAAGTAAGTCTGCATGGGGTAATGGAATAAGGCCCTCTCTACAAGATTGCATAGGGTGAGACAAATCTTTCTCTAACAGATGCCCCTTAATGTGTGAGGTTAGAGGAGTATCTGCGATGGCCAAAATGCATTATAAATAACCCAGGAGTGGAGTGGTAGAGAACCAACTGGAAGAACTCGATAGATTACTACATTATGTACTGACTTTGCATACATGGCTGCCAAAAATACACTGTAGATCCATGTGAAAATATACCAAATAAGTGTCTATGACCATGAAATAGGAAAATACAAATGCGGTTACATGCCAATAGTTGTCATAGTCACGAACAAGGCCCAGTAGAACCAATCTGAAAGCCAATCTGAAGATATATGTATACCATGGAGTACAATATGATCTCCCATGATCACTGAAGTCATATAGGTACTGGTTTAATGAAAAGGAAGCAACAACTCGAGAAAGTTGCAGACACATAGTGATGTCTTCAAGTCTTCTACACAATCGGCCAAAGGTGCAAGTCTACATCATGTGTATAAAGGAGTTGAGTTCGAATATAATGAGACATCATTTGGTTATCAGTCATTGATGTATACCGTTAACAAAAGCGAGACAACCAACTAATAATGAAAGTAGGTATCAAGGCACCGAGTGTTATAACCCTAAATTGCACCAGACCTATAGACTTGACATCATGCCATATTACTTGCTATCTTTTCCAAGCCATCATTAAACATGATCTTCTAAAAACAACCCTTTTGAATATATACATGCCCTGCACCACTACAACCCACGTACACACACTAGTTGCACCACTACAGCCCACGTACACTCACAAAAATGCACGAAAAATAAAAATTGCAAAGGAATACGGGCTATTGGGACGTTACCTAACTATTTGACCACTCATAGCCAGTCACCCAACTGTTACTATATTTTTTTGCCTATAAAAGAAGGTGTTGGGGTCCCATTCTAAGGTGGAAGAATGAGAGAAAATAAACTCCACCCATTTTGGTATTCCCCCTTTGCCTCAATATCTTGCAGCCATAGTGTGAGTTTGAGCCAGAATTCCCTTTTCCTCCATTGCGAACCCTTGCCATTCCCCTAGAGAGGACTGAAGAGGAGAAGGATACATGGAAGAAGTTGGTGCATAGTGAAGAGGATCCCAGGACCAGGTTTGAGGAGCAGTTGCCAATCTCATTGTAAGTAAACTTTGTGATTCTAATAAAAGGAATAATTTTTCTGTCCCGCCATATGATGTGTTTAATATTTATGTTGGATTTATGTTAACATCTAACCCACTAATTCATATATGAAATTCATGTTCATAGTTCTTTGTTTGTTTGTATATGAATGCAGGTCAGCCTTGGGAGGATATTTATAGTCGAGGAGCAATCGAACGCAAAAGGATCGACATTAAACGCAGAGTTTAAGGTAGAGTTACAAGATCCTTTTACTTTGTCTTTCATGCATGAATGTGGGCTATAGTTGGGGTAGTTATAAAAAGTAGGAGACTTTTATATGGTTAGATATGCCTACATGTTGAACCCTGGTGTACTCCACAGGGGGGTTTTCCCTCTATAAGAAGAATTGGCAACCATACTGAGGAAAGGCCTCTAGGGTTTTTGGGGATACTCTTTTGGATGCTTTAATTGGTTTAGCTTCCTTTTTGAGTTTTTGTGAGTTTTTGTGTCTATAAGGGATTCTGGTCTTCAATACCAGTACTCCCTGCCTGGTTTGCTTGACTGTTGGTTTTCATTTTTTGAGAAGTTGTATAGGTGTACACAGCCTGTAGTGGGCCTGCACGCATACATACATGCCCTGCCTTTGGACAGTTCGCGTACATACGCTTGTTGTTGAAGTGTCAGTAGCGTGCCTGTGTCGGGAATATTTTTTTTTTAAAGAAGAGGTAGTCATCCTCTTCCATGTCAGAAGTCATACTTCTCAGGGATTTTCTTGATCTAGTCCTGGTCTCTATTATAGCAGTCTGTAGCCTAGGTTTGACTTCAGCATAGCTCTTTCTCATCAAAGATTTTTGTGTTTTGTTTATTAAGGGTTTTTATACAAGTTTGTGAGTTTGTTCTAATCTTCCTTTTGAGTATTGTCAGTGACTCCTTGCGATTTGCAATAGGCCAGGAGTCATTTCTTGGTCTTGTCTTGTGTTCATTTCCCCCTCTTTTGCTTTAGAAGAAAAGAAATAGGATTCATTTTCAAGTTTCTTGTTTTCAAGCATAAAACAATAAAAAAAGACTTTTTATTTCTTTGTTTGGTAAAAGTAGTTTAGGTTAGTTTCTTTATTGATCAAGGAAAAATAAAGTTTTCTTAAGTTCTTTATTTGAATGCTTAGGACATTAAGTAGCTCGTAGTCGAGTGAAAATATTGTTCCAAGTTTTTATTTTCAAAGATCTGAGAAAAATATTTACGAAAAGTTTGGTTAAAGAGTTTAAATTGGCAAATATTTGTTTGTGAAGAAGAAGTAGTTTGTTTTCAGTTGCATCATATGCTCTTATATTTCGTCTCTTAAAGAACATCACTGGTTTCACTTATGTTCCCTTTGACTTAAGACAACCACTAAAATTAACGCTTAATTAAAAATTATTAGACTTTGTGTTTGTAGGGTCCATCAATTTAGTCTAGGATAGAGCCTTGATTTAGAATTGGAGAGGAAACTCTTCAAGGATACAAAAACAAACATAAGAGTTTGTTCTAGGGACTACTTAAAAGTCCAGTGATCATGAAATTTATCTGGGAACCCCCTCTAACATAGGGGCTAAACACGAGGTCGCGTGTGGAAAGGTAGCGTAGACAACCCCTCTAAAGTCAGACCAAACATAGTGGGGAATGCATATAGAGGGATTATCATGGGATTCTGTTGATCGCATTTTCCACGGATCTTCGTAGGTCTTGAATCCATTCAAGGTCCTCGATTGTATTCTGGAACACTTTCTTTCGATACCCTTGATGGGTTTCGGGCTTGATACCCTACTCATTGCGGTCCACGCGACTGTCAACTATACTCGCCTGGTGACTGTTAGCGCGCTGGCAACCTAGTGGACTTTATCTTAGTGACTTACACAGGTGACTATGGGGGTATACCATGGTACCTATGATAGAAATTGGGCCACGCTTTGTAGAGTATACCCGGAGGGTGCTTCCGTTTTCAAGTTGTACTTGCACCAGTAAGTTGCTCTAGTGTTGGCTGGTGTAACTGTTCTTCCAACTAGCTAGTGATTTTCTTTTCTTATCTCATAAGAGATTTTTCTAGTGTGTGATGTTTCTGTAAATGATAATAGAAATCTCTAGTGTGTCATTGATATTCTCACATAGTGGAGGATCAGGAGCTCCATTGGTTGCGAAGGCTTCTTGGCCAGCCGCTGGTTAATCTGGAGCCACCCCTGCCATCGCTAAGGCAAAAAATTGACCAATAAGGGTCTTTTGAGGTGACCGGGTCACAAGAAACTATACCCAAACCATCTCCAACATGAGAACATTTGATTCCGGAGGAACCAACCATTTTTTACTTTGGAGCGGAAGCTCTTGGTCCATATAACCCTTCGATCACTGATCTATCAGTGCCCATCGTCATACAGGTCCACCCTTACGAGCGTCAGGTAGTGTCACACGTAGCGATGGAAACAAATGCTGCAACTTCTTCAGGGAATTCTCATATTCTCTCTATGACTTTCACTATAGGGGGTGTTCCACCTCGTAACCAAATGTCGCCATCGCATACCACTATGGTCTCAATCGCCTCTACCTCGAGCAATGGTCTAATTCTATTTATGATGGAGATCATTTCTCCTTTCACCCAGAGTGTGATAGGCCCTCCATTCTCATACGAGATGTATGGCTTTGATATGAACTATGTCCTTTCCTACTCCACTCTACATACTTTAGGTCTAGGGTCAGGGATCTCGAACGCTCCTTTGCAAGGATCCATGGGGGCAACCTCAGCTCCCTATAATGCTTTTCCTTATGGAGGGGGTCATATACCTCCTTCGCCCCCTTCACTCGACGGTGCTCACTAGCACTCCGTCGGGCCGAACGTAAACTATAGTTCATTTGGACCAGTTATAAAATGAATTTTGTTTCGGTTATTTTCTTTGGATTTGTTTTATAAGTAACTACATGTTTTGTTTTTTGCGTATGTCTTGGATGAAGAGAGCCCGTACACCTCTCTTCTCCATGATCTCACATTTTATTGTAGGTAAGTGCTTATGTTTTGTAGGTCCTTGGAAGATCAAAGANTGGATTTGTTTTATAAGTAACTACATGTTTTGTTTTTTGCGTATGTCTTGGATGAAGAGAGCCCGTACACCTCTCTTCTCCATGATCTCACATTTTATTGTAGGTAAGTGCTTATGTTTTGTAGGTCCTTGGAAGATCAAAGAAGGTTAATACATGCATGAGTGATTCTTGAAGACTTTTTCTCAAATTTTCAAATGGATTGAGCACTTAACAAATGGAGAGATTGATGTGCAAACCAAACAAAGACCAATGTTTCGGAAGTCAAGTTTCATTGCTACATTAACCATGCCAAGAATCCTTCTAAGAAGACATTATGCTCATCATGCTCATTCACCAACACCATGATATGCCTATACATTTTTTTTCCCTCTACCATTCCATCCATTCCATTACCTTCTGCTCCATTTCATCACTTCCATACTTTCCACTCCAATCACTGCTAACCCATGAATAAAGTCACTCAGCTCCCTTACCACTTGCGAATGAAAATCTTTCATCTTCAGTTCTTTAAATCATTTTTTCTATGCTCGCGATGGATGATGTGGGATTCCTTAAGGCCCTCCTTCTAACAAATCTCATCCCATCGACTCCAACACATCATCTGGGATTGAGGTTAGAGTTTCATAGTGCCCTGGGATCTGCATACATCAATGGTAGATCTCATTGTTGTTAATCATGGGGATTCATCAATGCCTCTTGATTGACAAATCTTGCAGGTGACTCAACTCCAAAAAATCCATTCATACCTGTCAAGATGCACTAAGGTACTTTAGAGCTCACTGTCATCAAAGGTGAGTTTCTTCACATTGGTTAACGACATACATTAATGGCCGGTAATCCAACAATTTCTTTCCATGCTCGACTTCAGCACATTCATTCACATGGTAAGAATTCTACCTTGGTTTTGTAGCAGTTGAAGATTATGTGATCTAATGGTTTCAACAGTGACTTGCAACATCATTTGTTTCAGTATTTCTGCAGTCCCTTTCCATTTTCATTTCAACATTTTATTTTCAGAATAAGAGAAGGAGATTTCTTCTTTTGTAGCAGAATTCTTCATCATCATTTGTTTCAGCAACAATAGTCTTACATACAACCAACACAACATCATTTCAAATCAGATTCAGCCTCATTCTATTTCATTTCTCAACATCATAATTTTATTGTTGAAATCTTAGAAAGTGAAGGTATATCCAAGGAAAATTCAGATATCCATTGTGTACTCATATTTTAGCATGCTACTACAGTCTAGCATGAAATCTATGGCAGAAAATTGGGTCACCATTGGTACATATGGCAACAAATTTACCTGGGTGTTGGGAAAACTTATAGGAATTTCCAGATTTTGTCATTGGTTGGCTACATTTTTTTTTTATGAGTTGTCTTCATTACATGAAGAATGGACCAGCTACTATGCATGCCCAAGAATCTCTTTGAAGAAGGAAGTTGACTGTCCACAAGAACCTATAGTAAAATAAACTATTGTAGAAGCCATTTTCTTTTAAACACATGGGTAGAAATACAAAGGTATGTGGTTCATTTTCTTGGTTCATGATACACTGATGCATGCATTGATTCACAAATTCTAAGCACTTCATAATGATGGTAAAAACTTTGATCCTTACATTCTTAATGTTATGAATTTTCATGGAAAATAAGTCTTGTTATCAATAATGAAACCTGTGAGGTAACCTACAAACAAAGCAAGTTGTTTTGAGATCTGGAATCCCATGATTACAGGGCTGCAATCCCCATAAGTGAAACTGAGATTATTGGAGGGTATATCATATGGTATGTGAATTGTCAAATACATATGGTTAAGCATTTGATGGTAAACTCATGACATGGACATCTCAATCACATTCTGAGATAACATTTGACGGATTTCCAAGATTGGAGGATTGGTATTTAAGCATTGATAAGGTATTTACAACCAACAGTAAAAGATAATCCTGTACTAATCATTTTGCAGCAAGTTCATGACCAGATTCAAGGTTTGTAGATTGTTTTCCCATTAAAAATGTTGCCTTGAATTAAAAGAAAAAATTATTGAGGGAATTTGATGGTGATTTTGTTGTATACATAAGCAAGGGGTACTCCGAGATGATTGTCTTCTTATGCATTAGTTTTCTGCAGAGGATCTCTTTTGAGATTGTGTTTCAGTTTGATTTCATAATGCAGCATGAGGACATGCTATACAATTAGTGTGGGGAAGAAGAGGGGTTACTATGCATGATGGTTTGTCCTCTCATTTGCTATTCATATTTATTTTTCTCATACATGTTATTTTTCTACAAAAAAGTGCAAAATTTGTTTCAGGGATATCTTCCAAATGACGAACTGGGTTATCATGATTTTTGGTATGATGAAGTGTGGGATTAATATGCCTACAAAATCCACTTTGTACTTTGTAAAAAATGTGGTGTTGTCAGAACTTTTTCAGGAGAGTTTCAATTACGAGGAATTTCAACAACAGGATATCTTGGGATTTGTGTATTGGATTGTTATCATTTTTGGCAAGAATGTGCATTAAATCGTGACATATAAAACTATCAAAATACCTTGTGCTTTGCATGAAAATACATTGTATAAAAAACATTCAAATGAGTCCTTAACAACTTGGTTAATGCAATGTATTGAGTTGCATGAGGACATGCAACAGTAGTCAAGGACTTCCTTCTTATAGCATGTCGTTTGGTTCAACACCATTCTCTTTGTTCAGTGCGTTTGGTAACAACTCTTTCTCGTCAACTGTTGTCTCGGTCGGGGGTAACCTTGGTTATGGACGACAAAATCCTATGCAAGGTACTATTCCTACACAGGGGGAAAACTCTAGAATTCCTTCCTCACAAGGACCTTGGAATCTGTGGCAGGAATCAGTTCCCTCGTCAGGGATGTTGATTGGGGGAAACCCCTTCCATAGCCAATGGAACGCAGGGCAAGGCTCAACACCTATGCCCATTGGATCGGCAGGGGGAAACCCTTCCCAAAATCCTTGGAATGCAACACAAGCCCAACCTTCTACGTCCTATTATGGGAGCCAGTCGTTGACATCTCAACAAGCACAGAATCCGTACGTTGGTCACGACCATGGTTTTTACCAGAACCATGGCCAACAACCTAACTTTTCCTGGCAACCTGGTGCCAACCAAACTCCATGATCCTTTTTCCCTGGTTATAACCAACAACCCAAACTTCCGTTTCTGGCAACTTTGCATTTTCCAGACTTGACAATATTACTAAATGACCCTATCTATCACGATCCGCATTGGCCTCCTATGCCAACCAAGTTTCCTTTGGACATTCCAAAGTTTGAATATAAGCCTAATGAATATCTAGGCGATCGTGTGACTACCTTCCATATATGGTGCTCATCTAACTCATTGAGAGACAAATCTATACAGTTGCATTTGTTTCAACGCACTCTCATCGGGAGTGCTGTGAAATGGCACATTGAGCTCGACTGCTTGAGATACTCTTCCTTCAGTGAATTAGCTATGAATTTCTTAAACCATTTTCAATTACTTGTGAGATACGATGTCGACACCGAGTTGCTGGCCAATTTTGAGTAGACCAAGGCGGACCATATCTCAAATCACATCCGATAATGGAGACGCCAAAAGAGTTTAATAAAAGTACCAGTCCCACCAACATTCCTGCTTGAGTGGTTCCTTAAGTCTTTGGTACCTCAGTTATCCAAAGACATCACCACGTCGGGGGTATTTTCAAAAGAAGAAGCGATAATGAGAGCTCAACACCTAGAGCTGATTTACTCTCAGTCTGGTTTACTTTACGAGATTTTTTCCAGATGCACCATAGTCAATACTTGACAAGACCAGACATAGATCTGAACCACATGCCGATGATATTGTTGGTTCTATGCAAATGAATCTCGTTGATCAACTATCAAATCAATGGCAACAATTGTTAATATAGCACACAACGACCAGCCAGACCATTGGTTCGACTGATCCTCCTACCCAGAAGTTGGATGTACGCAGTGTGAAATTGACAAACCCGAAGGCCACCCAATAGCCTGATGGAAAGAAAAAATAGTGAAATAAGGGTAAGGGGGATAAGAAACCCACCAATAATGCTGACGAGGGAAACACAGAAAATAAGAAGTCGAAGTATCCATGTAATATTTGCAAGGAAGACCATTCGACTCATCAGTTCCCTTGGCTTGCAGAGGCCCAAAAGTTATTGGTTCAACAACAACCTGTCGTGTTAATGAACCCATTTCCACATGGGAAAAATTTAACTCAAGCCTCTTCGAGCATGAAAGGGGGCAGTCAAGGAACCCCTCCGTCTTCGAGTAATCCTTCATCCGCGAATGTGTACATGATGAAAGGTAGCGTTGATATAACAACTAGGACACGTGACTACGGAATGCCAAACACCTCTGAGAAGGTTAAAGAAGCTGAAAACCCACCTATTCCTATTCAAATTGAGAATACATTGGGAGAAACAATGACACACATCCCGAAAGGTGCGTTCAAGAAAGATTCCCACAATCCAAATGCAAGGCCCCCCCAGAACTACTCTGTGGTGGAGGTTTTGTCTCAAACCCCTTGTGCAATGTCCTCTTTGGAGGTCCTCTAGAGCTGCCTTAGGAATTGCTAAGAATTGTAATCCAAGAATGATCATGCTTGATATGATGAACTTAAAACCTCGTCTCCCCTACCATGTGATGTTTCATATAGTAGTGGCTTACACCACAAAAACATTTACCTGGAACATTTTTCACACGGTGGTTGATGAGGGTGCCTCAACATGCGTGATGTCATTTTCATGTTGGAAGGCCATTGGCAAACCCATTTTTTCTTCGTCACCTACTCTTCTTACCATGTTCAATGTTCGTTCGTTCTGATCACACATAATCATTCCCTCTTTTCCTATGCAGTTAGGGGGGAAGAGAGTGTGCATTGAGGTTGAAGTGGTTGATGCGTCTCTCAACTACAATCTCTTGTTAGGAAGGAGTTGGACCTATGCTATGTAAGCAGTGGTCGCTACAGTTTTTTGGGTCTTGTTGATTCCACACGAGGGCCAAATCATGTCAATTGATCAGTCGTCCTTCTCCCGTCTTGACTCTTCCTCTGGGGCATCCACGGTCCCGATGATCAATAACCCTCAGCTTGACATTGTCAACGTAGGGGTTGGTTTGTGCCCACCTTTGATGGGTACTTTCGATTACCCGCCTCCGACCGACAATGTCAATTACACATTGACGGTCCCTTACCATCCTAGGGATGAAATATTTCAAGTCTCATCATTTCACACGAATTAATTTAACGATTTGTGGACTCTTCCTTCCCCATCAACCACGATGTAATGGATAAGGCCCCATGGCATGGCCATGCCTTTGTCCGCGATAGAGGTTGTGTACTTAATATTCCAGCAATCTTTCGTCGATCCTGATCCGACTCCTGCACATGAGTCCGATCTATTTATTGAGCCTATTTGGGCTCAAGGTTCCCTCGCTGATACTGATTCCTTAGACTTGATCTTGCGCACAGAAGAAGTGATTATCGAGGCAATGAATAGTCCAGACAGACCCTAGGGTTATCTCCATCATAGATCTTATTTCCTCCCAGAGTTAAGAAGAATTGAAGCAGGTGAATTCACTTTGACTATGACTAGAGATAGGTCTTGTTCTATCAATCCTTTGGCTATGCACGCAGTTTATGATAAAGGAAATATGGAAACCATCACTAAAATGATACCCATAGATATCTCCAGAAACCCTGCCATCGTGGAGAATGTCTTCATCAAAGTGGACTGCTCCCCCAAGGAGATTCGAATCTACATGGATTTTTTTAAGGAATTCCGTGACGTGTTTTCCTGGTCTTATGAGGAAATGCTAGGAATAGATCCAAGAATCATCGAACATGAAATCACGACATATCCTGACATTAAGCTAGTCCGGAAGAAGCTTCGTCTGGTTAATCCTAAGAAAGAAGAAGCTATGAAGGTTGAAGTAGAGAAACTTCTCAAAGAAGGTTTTATCTACACCATCCAATTGACTCAATGGGTGTCAAATCCCATTCCAGTTGAAAAAAAACAGGGTATGATTCGTGTATGTACAAACTTCCATGATTTGAACAAGGCCTGCCCAAAGGATAACTTCCCCACACCATTTATTGACCATATAGTCGATGAATGCATAGGTTGTGAGGCCTTTTCTTTCATGGATGGTTTTTCAAGACACAATCAAATATAGATCAAACCCGAAGACCAACACAAAACCTCTTTCATCTATCTGTGGGGTACATTCACTTATCGGAAGATTTTTTTTGCTCTGAAAAATGTTGGAGCTACCTTTCAGAGGGCCATGTCTTTTTATTTCCATGATCTCAAACACATAGTTGAGGCTTATCTTGATGATTTAACATCACGATATCGTAAGAGAGCTGATCATCCCACACACCTCCGACTTATATTTGAGCGATGTCGCTACTACCGGATCCACTTGAATTCAAACAAATGAAGTTTTTGCGTGATGTCAGATCGTCTTCTAGGTTTCATAGTTTTGAAAACAGGGATCATGGTTGATCCTCTCAAGGTTGAGGAGATAGTTTAGTTGCCTCCCCCACGCACAATCCTTCAACTTCAAAGTTTACAGAGAAAACTGAACCTTTTACGGTGTTTCATCACAAACTATGCCGAGATCAAAAAGGGTTTCATGCATTTACTAAAGAAGGACATTCCTTTTCATTGGGATGAAGCTTCTCAGTGATCTTTTGAAGTGTTGAAATGTGACCTCATGTATACCCCTCTGCTTCAGCCACCCAATTATAATAAAGATTTCTTATTATACTTGGCTACAACAGAGGCAACCATCGGTATGGTATTGGTTTAGGATGATGATTTTCTTTAAGAATACATGATTTATCACCTGGTCTGAGGCCTGGTTGGACCGGAACTCAATTACTCCCATGTTTAAAAACTTGTGTTGGCAGCAGTGCATGATGTCCAATGGTTCCATCATTACATCTTGTTTTGCAAGACCACCATCATTACCATTGTGAATCCGTTTCAATAAATGTTGACACGACATGTAATTGGTGGAAAAATCAGTAGATGGATAGTTATCCTCTAGGAATTTGACTTATATTTTGTTTCGGTGAAATCCAAAAAGTCGTTGGTCTTTGCAGAACACATCTTGAAACTTTCGGTCGAGTCAGGTGATGTCATGTCTGAAGAGTCACCTTTTAAAGGAGACATGTTTTTGATCGCGTCTTCGAACCCCTGGTATGGAGATATATTGGTATATTTCCAGACTTTGAAGTGCCACACCTCTGCTTCTCATGATGAGCGTCACTGTATATGCCATCAGGCCAAGAACTATCACATACTTGAGGACACTCTATGTCATTGAGGTGTAGATTGCATCCTTCGCCAATGTCTCACTCATGAAGAAGCAAAAATTGTGCTTAATGACTGCCACACTGGAGCATGTGGTGGTCATTTTTCTGGGTTGGTGACAACCCAAAAGATTCTACGAGCTGGTTAACTTTGGCTGACATTAATCAAAGATTGTGTTGAATTGATCAAGAAGTGCCACCCATGTCAGATCTTCTCTCGAAAGATGAGGGTACACCCTGCTCCCATGTTTCCCATCATCACAGTTGGTCGCTTCACCAAGTGGGGGATTGATTACACTACATGCAACCCCCCTTCATCAAGGGGTCATCGTTATATCATAATAGTAGTATACTACTTCACGAAGTGGGTCGAAGATATGCCAATGTTCAAAGATGATGGGGAGACCGAAACTCTCTTTATGTTTAACCAGATAATAACAAGGTTCGGCATCCCAAGAGAGATTGTCACTAACCATGGCAGTCGATTTCAAAACAAAATTATGTTCAAGTTAACATCAAATCTTGGGTTAGGGCAAGAACATTAATCACCCTACTACCCACAAGAGAATGGTCAGGTGGAAGCTATGAATAAATCTCTTAAGACTATTCTCTAGTGAATGATCAATTCGGCCAAATCAAATTGGCATTTGATGTTGTATTCAAAATTATGGTCCTACCAAACGTTTGTTAAAACTGCAACCAGTTTCTCACCTTTTCAACTCGTTTGCAGGATTGAAGTAGTTTTGCTAATAGAGTGCCATATCCCATCTCTAAAGTTGGTAGTACAGTTATTGCCAGACACTTCACCGATTGAAGAGAGTTTATTGTATCTCGAGCAAATCGATGAGCACTGTCATGATGCAACCTTGGCTAATGAGGCTCACAAACAAAAAATCAAGTGTCGGTATGATCGGACCGTTCATCCTTGGATTTTCTCTGAAGGCAACCTTGTCCTAGTTAATGACCAAGATAAGGATCCCCTGGGGGAAGGCAAGTTCAAACCCATGTGGTTCATACCTTTCATTGTGAAGGAGGTACTAAAGAATGATGCTTATCGTCTGTTGGAATTTGAGGGAAATGCTTTGGCATAGTCCCAAAATGGGATTTACCTCAAGAAGTATTACTCATAGGTGGGTCGCCTTGGGTGACTTCTTGTAACATATGTATAGTTCTTGTACATTTCTCTTTTAGTTTTTGTCTTTTTGGTTTTATGGACGTGTCATTTTTGATGTCATCTTTTTCACTGTGGAACATGTCAAGTGAATCAGAGGTGTTCGTTGGGTTTGCGGATGGCACTAGCTGGCACACTTGGAGGCTTACTTCTGCAACTTGGGTGATTTTTTTGCATCAGGGCCAATTTATATCTTCAGGAGTATCTATTTAGGTGACACCACAAACAATGTTTCTGAATACAGTGCAGTCATAGAGTTTCTTCGTGACACTTTTTCGCATGGTATCTCTCACCTTTGGGTCTACTTACATGCTCAGCTAGTTGTGTCCCAGTTAAATGTGGTTTACCATGTTCACGATCCTACTCTACATCGACGGTTCCTTAGGGTATGTCTCTTAGAACGAAGCTTTGATTACATTACGTATATACATGTTCCTAGGAGATTGAATCAAGTCATAGATACCCTAGCTAATCAAGTATTAGATTGGCATATTGCACACATGTAAGAAAAAGCACACACACACACATGTAAATACATTTGTAAATAAAATGTAATCCATAATACGTAAAAAGATGTAAAAACACATATATATATTGAACCTTTGGTAAAAAGTCATTTTTCCAACCTTTTTCATCTAAGTTAGGTTTTCACCTCCACTTTCTGCATCTCGTTGTCCTTTCTGCTTTTCCATAGGATCAACCCCACCGAGTTGCAACATGGAAGCATCATTGTTTCTTTAGAAGTGTTGTAATTTAGTGGTAGATCATTCCCTTATTTGGATGCCCTAGTTAGATCTTCATTGCTTTTGGCATCCATACTATCGTGAATGACTATAGGCTCAGGAGTCCTTGGTCCTGATTACGATTTTGAGTTTCATTTGCATGATTCATCATCACTCTTGACCTCACCCTTGGGACTCCCAAACGAAGATGGGTCCTCTTTTAAGCCTTTTTCAGACCCTTTAAACATGAAAATATTGTCGAGGGATCTTGTTTCCCTTCACGCTCGCTAAACTAAAATTTGAAGGCACATCTGTTTGGTGGTAGTTTACCCCTTTTTCGATTCGGACAGTCATTTTTACGAACAAATGTATACTCTAGAAGCTTTGGTTCACTAGAAGAGTATTCTCAAGTATAATTTTAACCCTTTTTTGGGCCCGAGGGACTAAATTTATGAAAAAGGAACACCCACGGAGTCCATATTTAAGCTATTTTTAGACTCCCTAAAATTGAAAAGATCGCCGAGTGACCTTGTTTCTTCACACTTGTTAAACTAGTCTAGAAGAAAATCCCTTACGGAGTCCATATTTAAGCTCTTTTCAGACTCCTTATATATGAAAATATTGTCGAGTGATATTGTCTTTGTCACACTCGTTAAAATGGTTTTGAATAGACATCTTTTCGGTGCTAGTTTACCCCTTTTTCAAACTGACTAGACTACCTTTGAAAAAGGTACCCCAATGGAGTCTCATTTTACTCTTTTTCAGACTCTCTAAAAATGAAAAAATGTCAAGCTTACCTTCTCTGGGATCGTTAAAATTACATCGAAGGATGTTATCATTATGTCTTATTAATCGCATTTTCATTCCTGCATCTTTGGCCTAATGCTGGCTTCATGTTGCTCTCAACTGAACCATCTGAATCATGCCTTATAATGCAAGCCTTGTAGCACTTTGCCTTTGCGTCTTGACACCTTGACCCATGGAGGAATTTTCCCGAGTGTCCTTTTCCTGCACATGTCATCTTGCTCTGAGCATAAGTGTGTTCCTTGTGCTTGGAACTAGTATGTTTGCGACACTTGTTCCTCCTTTGTAACGTAGCATTCTTTTATTCTTTTTCAAGATTTCCAAAACTATTGAAAAAGACAAAAAAATCAAATATACCACAAAAAGAGGAAGGGAAAAGTATTTTCTTTTTTGTTGGCATCACAATGAGTCATCGTTGGACAAAGCACATCCTTCCATTTGTTCATCAAGCTCTGGGATTTAATATGACCTTAGGAAGTTGTTCTTGTTGGAATGATTTACAGGTAGCGTATGCTTGTCATTGATGGCAAGTACAACAACAATGATGGCTTGAGTATAGGTACAATGTGCTAGGAAGGCATCAGAAGTATTTTGGGGAGATGCAAGAGAGAAAGGTCATGAAGAACAGAAGAGATAGTGCAGAGGTGCACGCAAAGTGAAAGAGTGTGCTTGTTCATTTGATGGCAAATAGGTAGCCAAGGAAGATCAACAGTGATGATGGCATGGAAATATTAGAAGTGTAAAATCCATTTTGGAGTTTCGGATACCGGGAGTTGGAGGAGTCAAGAGTCGAGACTCTTCATCACAGGAGTCCCGAAGTTGCAGAATGCGAAACGCTAAAATCCTGAAACGGGCACATCAACAAAGACTCCAGTTTCGGATACCGGGAGTTGGAGGTGTATCAGAAGCTAAACTCTGTTTTGGATACAGAGAGTTGGAAGTGTCGAAACACTTCATCACAGAAATGTCAAAATATTGGACCGTTGATCTAAAACCATTTTGCAGTTCCGGATACCGGGAGTTGGAAGTGTCAAAACACTTCACCACAGGAATGACGAAATGACGAAATGAGAAAAATATCTTTTGGTGCAAGTTTTGGATACCGGGAGTTGGAAGTGTCGAAACACTTCACCACAAGAATGCCGAAATGTTGGAATGTTGAAATGTGAAAAACACCTTTTGGTGCAAGTTTCGGATACTGGGAGTTGGAGTGTCAAAATACTTCACCACATGAATACCAAAATGCCAGAATGCCGAAATGTGAAAAACACCTTTTGATGCAGGTTACGGATACCAGGAGTTGGAGTGTTGTTGGCAACCAACCCAATTTTTTTGATTGCTCTCAAAAGCTGCCTACACCCCTTGTCGTATTTCGACGAATCATTGTCGCATTGTGCTAATGGACATTCGTCTCATTTTTGCGACAATTACAATTCAATTTCGACCCAGTTTTCACAACTGCAAGTGTGAAAACATTTCTTTCGTTGATTAGATTGTCGTCGTCTTTGGTTGATACTTGATCACTGGTTTATCACATGATTTCTAAATGTTGTATCAGACTTATGTTCTTGAGCATTATCTTACCTTGATTGCGCATTTGGATATATTTCACTATTGAATCTTTGGGCATGAAAGTTATTGGTTTTGTTCTGATCCTATGAAAATTATAATGGATTTGGTCATATTGTTTTTATCCTTGCTTTGGACTATCACTCGATTATTATATGAAGGAATTTTGATTGTATGGTTCTAAGACTTGGGAATACAAACATATACAATATGTACCAAGTACATGGACAAGTTTATAAGGTATGATAGCAATGGTTTCAAGGCACATGAGTTAATCATATTCGAATCGATACTTGGCATAATGTTTGCAAAGTTAAATTATACATTGAATGTTATATGATCCCGAGCTATGTATTATCAGTAAACCTTGTGATTAAGCGATTGATTAAACGTTGGAATTGGCACATTAGAGTAATAGTTAATGCTGGTACTGTGTTGGTTTTAAACTTAACACTTGGCGCGTTGATGTCATATGATGTGTTGGTTCTGACTTGGATGACTGGCACGTAGAAGTGGTGACTCACCCACTCGCTGATCGATGCATTTGTTTTAATGATTATGGTTTTAAACAGCTCTGTACAGGTCATTAATGTAATACGTGGTGATGGTAATCCCACCACCTTCTCACGCCTAGAGTTGTTTTCGGTTTCGTCGAGCATTCAAACTATGGAAACCCTATCGTAATTCACTCTGTGCATTGTGTATTCGGTGTGAAACCTACCATGACCAGAGGTTATGGCTCCTGTTGTGAGGGCCGAACCTAATGGATGCCAAGCGCTGTTGACATTCGATGGTGCATACAGCGACCTCGAAGAATTCGGGTGGATTTCCTTTATAAGGAATTTCGATGGTTTTAATATCCCTGTTGCTCGGCAATTCGCACTGTCATTTGACGGTTGCCGAGCCAAAGTCGGAGATGTCCAGCTCGAAGTCACTGAACACTCTCTCAGCCTGGCAACAAGTCTGCCTATCAAGGGACAAAAATGGTCCAAAAGCTATAAAGTAAACGATGTCCCGTGGACATTGTTGTTTCGGTCTCGGACAATGAGGTCGTGCAACAGAGGATTACCCGCGAAGATGTTGAAACCCCGCTGGTATGATCTCTTGATGATCCTCAAGCAGTTCATCACTTGTGAAGGCAGGTATGGATTTGTTTTCCTATTTCATCTACATTTGCTAATGGTGTTTATGGGATTCGAGCTTAGCATGCCGCATTATCTACACCGAAGTTTGTTTAAAATGGCTAAGAAGTATAAGCGAAGTCAGGCTGATGCTAGCCTTTTTCATGTTGGGTTGATTAAAATGCTGGTTGTTTATGAATTGGGGTTACGTCGAGATTCCTAGCCCGATTTTCTCAACCGTAATGGTTTTGAGGAATCAAACCCTCCTCCAGTCGATAAGCCTGTGGTGTCCGAGAGTAAATCTACCCATGTACCCTACAGTGTTTTACTGCCTAAACCCGAACCCGACTCACTTGTGAATTCGCCTATGGCTGTGACTAAAGTTGCTAAGCCCATAACCACAAAGGCTAGAGCTAAGACTGCTGCCAGAAACAAGAAAAATGCAAGGATGATCTCTCGCATGGAGAGAAATAAATCGAAGCCTCCTGCCAAAACAGAGCCCATCGTGGTCAGCGAGGACTCTGATTCGAGCATTGAGCATTTTCTCGCCGAAGAGGGCTTCTGTGATGATGAACCTCCCTACGATTTCATTGATAATTTGCCTCCTTGTCTTCGAGATAACCCACACTATCCTGGCATCAATCCACCTTTTGAAACCCGTGGTGAATCATCAACCCCCCCTTCTGCTCAAAAGGTTGCTACACCTTGCGACCAGTGTGGACTGTGGTTAGAAAGATACTATTTGGACGTTCCAAAGTTGAAATCCAAGATTCAGGATTTGGAGAGCCAAGTAGCAAGGCTCACTGGTCGGAACGATAAGGGGCAGCCTAATGATAAAAATCAACGGACCGCTGGATCAATCTTGTTTAAAAACGTTGAGTCTGCTACTGCAATTGTCAATTCCAAATTGACATAGCTCCAACAGCTGTAATGGTATAATTTCCCCTCTTTTATACAGCATGTTCATAAGCTCTTTTTATATGTTTGACTTGCTCTGTCATGCATAAGTTTTGTCAATTTCTGGATTGGTTGTGATTAGATTTGGTTTGATTGACTATAATCGAATTTGAATGTGTTGTTATTTGATATATTTTCTATTTTTGGAACACAGATGGTATCTCTGTTCAATTTGATTATATCTTGTGCGATGCAATGAGTCAATTGGTTGACTGTGTTAATTGTAATTTCTATGTTGAGACCGATTCGTATATCCTCTGTTTCATAATCAAGTTTCTAATGGATAACAATTGTTACAATGTGAGTTGTATTCTAATGATAACAAGTGTTTGATTCGATTACAGGAATGGATTGATTGTATCAAATCTTTTGATTTGTGTCTATAATTAAATATCTCGTTTGATGACTCTGTCAAAACCCTGTGTGATGACTGTAGAGTGATCTAACGTGGAGACTGTTGAATTGATATTTGTGGAGTTAGTTCGATTACATTGGAAACAATTCATGCATCATGTGAATGATATCGATCTGCTGTTTTGATTTTAATTAGGCAATTATAGTTATGAATTTACTTGCAAATTATTTGAAACGTAACTGTGATTGAATTCAATAGATACAGTGATGTGTGAGACCGTTAATGCTTTCTATGATTGGAAATAATATGAATCTCATGCTTATTGATAATGATTGTTTGTATCTCATATGATTTGGTTTGTTACTGATGGCATTCGTGGAACATTTTGGTTGAGATTTGATTCAATTTTGGGAAGAATTGGAGAAACAGGGTATTCCTATTTTGTATCAATTGCATCTCTACTCTGTCCCGGTCATGTGCTATTCGGTTTTATTTGATTTAATCATTAGTGATGTATTGGTTATTGCAAATTGATTAGGTTCGATTTGATTTGGTTTATATCTGGTCATTTTACTTTTCTAGACCAGCTACAGAATCAAACGATTCTGTAGCTAAGTCTATAGATTCAATTTTGTTATTATTTTCCGAATAAGACAATCTTCTAACTTGATTCTGGTGTCTATTGCAGGGCAATACGAATTTTCAATGGATACTATGGGCAGTTAGGGGATGATCTACAGATTTTACTTGCATTTTAGTTATTTAGTTTAGAGATTTTTGGGATTATTCCCAGATTGTGTAAAACTGTTACTATTATTCACAAGGGTGTTTTACCTTGTGAAAAACTTATTTAAACCTATGGTTTTGTAATAAGAAACAATCCTCAGTTGGGGAGAACAAGGATATGGAGTTTTGATTCAAACTGGAGCAGAATTGGTGTTTTGTCGTAGCTTTCCGCTTTTCAATATATCAACACTCTGTTCTATGTTTTGTATATCAGTTTGTTCATGGTTTGGTATTGCGTTAGCTATCTGAATCACATACAAATGATATAATCTTATTGTTGTTATCTATGTCTTGTTTCTTCCTAAATCGATAAAGGACATAACA
>SNQJ01S0014858.1:6624-25346 GCA_010110895.2 Picea sitchensis
TTTTTGTTTCCAGTGAGTAACAATCCAAAGAAGTAAAAGGAAGGGAAGTGCAAGAAGTAACAGCCAGAGGTAACATACCCGAAGAAGTGTGACCCTGTTGTGTGGGGGCCCTTGCAGTAGGTGTAGTGACCAAATCAACAGCCTCTGAAAGTATATCTCCCTTTCCCATTGAATTCCTACTCTCTGGTCTCGGATATTTTGAAGCCAAATTCTCTGCACGCCGCAATCCCATACCCTTATTGCCTTCTGAGTCACGCGTAGTTTCCAACTTTTTCCTCGGAGGGGAGAGCGAGGAGTTCGAACATTTATCTTTTTGGACCATGCCTTTGAAGGGTAGGGGGCAGGATGCCACTCCATGGCCATAAACGTGGCATCTATGACATTTGAAGGGAATTCCTTCATAATCCAACGTTTGTACAAAACTCCCTGTTGCCAAGTCGATTGTAAGCTCCTGAAGTAAACCTTTTTTCAGATCAATTTTGACCAAGATGCGGGCCACCGTCATGAGTCATGTTTCTTCAAAGGACATGTATGCTTCTAAAAAACTTCCCAGAAGATTACAAATGGCCGCAAATCTATGAGTGTTCCAAAACTGCATTGGAAATCCAGGGAGCCGCACCCAGATGATGGGGTCCAACATTTGAGAATAGTGGGGGTGTCGGCTAGACACCAAACCTTTTTTAAAATATAGTCCACCTCCTCTGCAGCTAAAAATATGAAGGTGAACCAACCTCTTGTGAGGTGTCGTATGTGTGGCATCTTAGAAAGTTCTAATAGCCAGATTTTGGTGACCCATCCTTTGAGGAAGGCTAGTCCCAAATTCTTCCCTCTTACCCTGCCCACCACTGCTCTTTCCGAGTATTCCAAAACCCCATCCATCACTACGTCCTCCTCGAAAGCCAACGGTTCTAAACCTGCCCTATCCCGAGCACACCTGGTAGAAATCGATCGTCCTTCCTTAATATGCAGTTCTCGAGCTTCCTTAAGAGGAATTTTGTTGTGGGGGAGACCTTTTTTTTCGAATGGGAGGACTGCAGTGTTCGTTGATTCTTCCCCACCATGGATTTTCTCTACTCCCCTGTCCAGTGTCGGTGTGGCTTCCTCCATTTCTGCATCCACTAGGATATCTTAGGGCGAGAAAATTGGAGGTGAGGGTAACCCCTTAGTGAACGAGATCGAACTCCTTGGATCAGTGACCGCTGCCAGTTCTGAGTAAGGGTAGGTTGTTTCAGTGGAAATTTCTCCTGAGCCTAGCCCCAGACTTCCAGTGAAAGCCCCAACTGTTGCTGGGAGGGAGACGTGTTCACTCCCCCAACCTTCTGAGTAATTTGGACCATCCGTGAAAGACAAGAGGTTCGTCAAAGTGGATGTCGAGCTTGTCCAAGGCACCAACAATTTTCCCTGACCTCCATCCTCCTCAACTCGAGGTACCCATTGTTCATTGACTGATTTCCCAGGAGAAGTTGACCCTGTCAGGTTCCCAGGCCCACTTGGTTGCTGTCAGTTTCCCAATATATCTCCATCAAAATTGGGCGTTACGCCAGGCAACAATTGTCCCTCTGCCCCGAATAATATGGGTTTCCCCACCTCCGAAAGCGGCTCCATTCTCAGAATCAATCCAGAAAAAACAAAAAAAAAAAGAGCGTATACGCAGGCCCGTTCCGATCACCCTATAACTAGACCCTGTCAATAGATTACCCTAGTAGATAGCAACCAATATTAAGCTGCCGAAAATGCTGTAGCAACCTCATCTTCCATTAAAATGTACTCTAGGGTTTCCATTCTTCTCGTCGTCCTTGGGTGCCATGTTGTATATATATATGCATAAGAAGATAAATAAAAAGTAAAGGGCCATGATGACATGAAAAAATATAATGTGTGTGCAAGCTAATGTGGCATGGGAGGACCAAAGGGTGTTATTGTAGTGCTATAGGATCACACATAGACTCTAGAGGGACACATGTCATGCCACGTTAGCAAAAGAAAAAATTAGCTAAAAAATTCTAGAGCCAATTTCCTATTTTGGCCGTAACATGAGCATGCGAAGTCAGATTGAAGAGAAATTTTAGATGTAAAGGAGTATAAAAATGGCGTTGAGGGTATTGCATATTTAGCTCTAAAATCTCAAAAAAGGAAATTAGTAGTTTTTAAAGAACATGATAATACTCATTGACAAGAGCTCAATCAATTATAAAATTTGGATAGTAAGGAACACGAGCAAGCATGAAGAAACCTAGTATAGGATTTGGTTCAATTCCAAGCGGATTGGTGTGAAACTAACGAAATAGAACAAATTCACTATTCCAAGAGACTTTTTGGAAATTTTAGAAACTATAAATGGAGGAAAAGTCATCCAAGACATTAAATCTGGAAAAAGAAAACAAGTTTACTCAACAATTGATTTCCTCAACAATCTAGACATGCCGAAAATAGCTAGAGTATTGCATCATTGAGCTAAATATTGTTGTGTGTTCCATATAAGAAGTATTATAAGTACTCGATACATTTTTTTTTTGATATTTCTTTCTATATTTGATTCTACATATGGAAGAAGCTAGTCTCTAAGTGTGATTGCACTAGCAAAAAAAGTGTAGAAATTGAGCAAAAATGGTAACTTCATAGAGATGTAACTTTTAGCTCAAAGATCAAAATGGAGCATGAGTACAACCATTGAAATCTATTCCATGAGAGAATAGACCTAGAGATTTAGATTTTGGAGAAGTACTTCTAAATTTTACATAATTGGATAAGAAAAGGGCCAATGTGGGTAATTTCAAGAATGTATAATTTTATTTTATTTTTAATTACATATTTGGAAATGAAATGTATCTAACAAATACAATTGTATGAACAATTTTGCAGATATAGTGCTACACTAGGGACAATTCGAATCTAGATTTCAAGATTGAGCTCTTGTAGAAGGAATATGGAGGAAGGAAAAGATCATTTTGACCATAGGGAAGAAGTTAGAGAAATGAATATCAATGTGGAAAATGAAGAAATAGAGTATAATGGGCATAGAGTAACCATTGAACTAGTAGAACTAGTAGAAACCATGAGAATATTATATATGGAAGTGTAGATTTGTGGAGTTGATGATGAGAGGATGCTAAGATGTTAGAAGACGTAGAATCAACTAAACACCTAGCTAGTGCAAATCTTGAATCAATTACAAAGGAAAAAAATAATGGAAAAGCATGTGGAAGAAGGTAGAGATCATTCAAAAACAAAGTCTCATGGAATATTCAAACATCCAAGAAGAGCTACTAGACCTCAGAAGTATCATTACTCTGCATCTCATTCAGGGAAGGAGTTTTATACTTCTAAAGAACAAATGAGCAGCCTAAAGGTGTCTTGATTCAAACCCCAAAGAATAATACATGTACAAGACAATTTGCAAGGAGAGATTAGGAATATTAATCCACCTACCTTTGATGGTGAGAAAAAAATGGAAGAAGATGTTGAAGCCTGGTTGTTGAGGACAAGGAAGTATTTCCAATTGCATAATTACTCATATAACTTGGAAGCTAGAATCGATATATACAATCTGCATGAAAAGGATACAATTTGGTTGGACCAGGTAAGGCAAGGAAAGAAAATCTATGAAAGGAAGATTTCTTCGAAAAAATTCAAGAAATATTTCTAACAAAAACATATTACTAAGCACTATTATGATAAGAAAATGCAATAGTTGTTTAAGCCCAAATTGGGGAATCTGACTATGGAGGAGTATGGGAAAAAGTTTCTAGATATGTTAAAGTATTTTGGATATATTTGGGATGATAATGTAAAGATACAAAATATTCTCAGCGGTTTACCTTCATTCTGCAAGGATATGAATCAATTTGAGGAACCTAAGGCTTTTGAAGAAACAATCCAGAAGGACAAATATTTGTATGATCAAAACAAAAATAGAGCATATTTTGATCCAGATTATATGAGAACGAAATGAGATATAAAAAAAGATATAGCAGAGAACACAAAAATACAATGAAACCCAACTTCTATTAATGAATAAAATAGCAGAATATTGTAGAACACAAACTGGCTAGAATGGCGATAGCTTATCTCTGAAGAGAAAGAGATGTCAGATATGCTCATTTGCAAAAAGACAATACAATGGGCTACAATAATTTCCTTTTAACATAAATAAAGAACCCTAATTGTCCAAAACCCTGACCCTAGGAAGTGAAGTGCCAAAAGGTTTGTGGGCCATGAGGTGGTTAATTGATGCATCAACTTCCCAGGGGTGCAACTTTTGCATACAAGATCTATTTGTGGTGTTTAGTATCTCGTTGGAAAGATCTAATCAAGAAGTGCAATTATTAGTAGGACCTGGAAATGCCATGGCTATCCAAGGCTCCTACATGGCCAAAAAACATTGTTTAGGGCCTCAAAATGACCCTAGAAGTTTAGGACCCAAAAATCATAACAAAAACAACCAATGTGGAGAACCATGATGAGCCAGTGGAAGAGGTGGGTGGCCACCGATATCCAACTGGATCCTATTTTTAGAAGTTGATGAAGGATGAGAAGAAAGAAAATCCAGATCAAAGGAAGAAGGGTTTCAAACCTCATTTCTTTAGAATAAGTTATAATACTAATCTGCAAAATCAACCACTTCAGAGTGGATCAAAGATGGATAAGACTTTGGGGCAAAGGGAAAGACAACCAGTTAAATGATGGGGGTTTAAGGACAACATATGCATAAATGTTGCCCATAGATTTAGATAGAATGAGGACTATGCACAACATTCAAGAATGTGATATGGTTAATGATGTGGCAATGAACCTTCCTTGAATTTATGCAACCTTGGAAAGTCATCAAGCTAATCGTCAATCGAACATGATCGAAGTTGAAGGTGAGATTGCCAAGCAACTTTTTGCAATTTTAATTGATCTAGGATAATTTCATAGTTATGTTGCTCCCAATTTAGTTGAAGATTTCATTTGAAGAGAAGTAAACATATTAAGTCATCGTTGGTTAAGTTGGCTACTGGAACAAAAAGAAAAATCAATGAAATAGTAAAAGGTTATCCATTATATATGAATGAACTCAATACTTTTGAAGATTTGGACATATTACCACTTGTCTCTTACGATGTTCTCATTGGAATGGATTCATTAGATGCACATCATGTTGTTGTAGATTGTCATAACAAAACTTTCACTTGTCTTTATGAAGAAGAAAATCAAAGGATAGTGAAAGGTATTACAAGGCCTATTTCTATATTAAGGTAAATTACAACTTCACAATCGAAGAGATGCCTTAGAAAATGCTTTCAGTTGTATGCAACCCAGTTGAAGAGACAAGAAAAGGCAATGGTTGAAGTCTTATGGGATTTCTAGTATTACAAGAATCTACATATGTGTTTTAAAAATCACTTGGACTGTTATCAAAAAGAGATATTTATTTCTTTATTAATTTAGTTCCTAGAGTTGCCCCATTCTCTAAGACTATGTATAGAATGAATACACCAAAGTTGAAGGAGTTGCAAATGTAGTTAGAGGAATTGTTAAAGAAGGGGTGCATATGCCCAAATGTCTCTCCTTGGCGAGCATTGATGCTCTCTGTAAAGAAGAAAGATGGAACTTTGAGGTTGTGCGTTGATTTTAGGTAGTTGAACAAAGTCACTATGAGGAATAAATACTCTCTACCCAAAATGGATGATTTAATTGATCAGTTGAGAGAATCAAAAATATTTTTGATGATAGACTTGAGGTATGGCTACCATCAAGTAAGAATAAAAGATGAAGATATCAACAATAAAACTTTCAAAACCAAAATGACACTATGAATTTGTAGTGGTGCCATTTGGTTTGACAGATGCGTCGTTTAGTTTTATGTCCTTGATGAATGGAATTTTTAGACATTATTTGGATAGATTTTTTATTGTCTTTCTTGATGATGTTATCATTTATTCAAATTCAAAGGAAGAGAATGAATATCACTTGAGGTTAGTCATGCAAGTTCTAAGAGAACGCCATCTATATGCTAAATTGAACAAGTGCTCCTTCTACCAGAGGCAAATTCATTATTTGAGGCATATTATTTCTCAAGAAGGAATAGTTACGGATCCCAAGAAAATTAAAGCAATGATGGGATTGCCTATACCAAATAATATTTCAAATGTGAGGCCATTCGTGGGACTTACTTGATATTATAAAAGGTTTGTAGAAGGATTTCCCAAGATTGCACATCCCATCACATCTCTATAGAAGAAAGGAATTAAATCTAAATGGACACCAAAGTGTGAGGAAAGTTTATAGTTGTTGAATAAATTGATCACTAGCACACCAATTCTCAAAATTGTTGATCCAAATGAAGATATTGTGGTATGAATTGATGCTTGTAAAGATCGAATTGGTGGAATTGTCACTCATATTGGGCATGCAATTTGTTATAAGTCCATAAAACTTGAGGAACGTGAGAAGAATTGTGGCACATGTGATTTAGATCTTGTTGTCATATTACATTTATTCAATATGCGGAGACATTATTTGATGGGAAGAAACTTTGAGTTAAGAACATACCATAATGGTCTGAAATATTTATTTGAACAACAAAATTTGAATGCTAAACAAACAAGATGGCTAGAATTCCGTTGTGAATTTGATTTTCACATCAAACATATTAAAGGGAAAGAAAACAAAGTTACCAATGTACTCAATAGAAAAATACATGCAATGCATGCTACAACAATTATCATGTTCAAATCATAATTGAAAAATAGAATTCTTGAAGTTGTTATCTCATATAAGCATTATCTTCAGGTAAAAAAAGGATTGCATTAGGAAAAATTACAATAATAATATGAACATTAAAAGATAGAAGATGATGGAATTCTTATGAATAAGAATAGAGTTTATGTTCCAGATTCTTGTGAATTAAGGAAACTTATATTGCATGAGATGCATAATGTTCCATAAGCCTAACATCTTGGGTACTAAATGACAATTGTAGTAGTAAGGAATCAATACTTTTGGCCAATAATAAAAAATGATATCGTCGACTATATAACCAAATTTGTCGAATGTTAGAGTATAAAAACTGAATATAGACATCCATTCGGTTTGCTATAGACACTACCATTACCAAAATGGAAATGGGAGGTTGTAACATCCCCGTTATAATCCCTAGTTTAGTTAATGCTTAATGTAGATATAATGAAATGTGGCTATGGCCAAGTTATGTAATATGTGAATTGTATTTATGTTTTTAAATAAATAAGATGTGATACCAACTATTGGAGTACATGGACAAATATGGGGGATGAGTCCAAGGGGGGAATTATTTATGGGTATTAATTCAAAACCCAAATTTCTGAATTTTGTTATGATTGGGGGAAACCATCTGATTTTCCCTTGAGTGTAGAAGAGCCCAATGATTGAATACCTATAATAGGGTGGATGTAGAAAGACACATCCCATAGTTACTGGGGAGGATGGGGCTGAAGTACAATCAACATTGGGTAGAGTGAGCAGTCAACAAGCTTTGTAAAATAGAGGAAATTCATATGAGGAGAACATGCATTTTTTACATGCATGTTTTTGCATGATCAACAAGCAGAGAGTAGGGAAAAAGTGTATTATACCTAGGGGGGTAATATCGGAGGTACCCAAGGGGAAGGTGGTTATGTATTATTAGTGGAGGCCATTTAATGTAAGGTGGACTAGGTCCACTATTGTATTAAATAAGGACCATTATGGTAGTTAGATATAATAAATAGGCCTTCTAGAAGATTTCTTCTCTAGAATGTTCATAGGAGATCAAGAATGTTATATAATGAAGTGTAAGAAATGTATTGAAGCATGGTGAAGAATATTGTTGATGTAGAAGCAAGTATTGCTTGAGGATTTTTATCCTTCCATAAGGATTAATATATGGTGTTACCCTACCTCAAGGGTTTTGTCTACATTCTTATGTTCAATATCTTGGTGAATATATTTGGTACCTCCCATATTAACCCCCTAGGTATACTACAAGAAGAGCAATGGAGATAGAGCAAGAAGGTTGGGCAAATTCTAGAGTGTATTTGGAGCTAAAGATTGAAGAAACAAGTTGCCAGGCTTGTATAAGAACTAGGTTGTAAGGCCTGAGGAGTGAACTCATGTGTGAGTTGCACTGTAACAACAAGTGATTGTTGTTGTTTTTTTTGGTAGTTTTATGAGTAGTGAGTTCCCTTGAGTTCCTAGTAGGGAGATTCATGTTTAGCCGTGCCAGAGAGACCCTGATAAAGAAATGGTGCAACTCGATGGGCTGAGAGCAATGAAGGGACACTTTCTTTGGGTTGGGTAGGTCAAGGGGAAGAGAGCTAGTGAAAATCAGGATAGTTGTAGGAGAATGCTAGTGGGTTGTGGGATATCTAAGCTATGAGTGGACAGTGAGAGACACCCTTTTCTTATGGATTCCTAGCCCCAACTTAGGGGTGACTTGATGTTCAGATATGGAAAAACAAATGTATGGTTGCATGGAACGTTCGTCCCAAGCAACTCGTTGCACAACTGTTTTAAAAAGATAAGTGTTTATCTGTGTTTTTTAATTAATTTATGAGTTTAACTGTTGTGAATTTTTACTATGTGAATGGGAATGAATTATATGTTGTTGTATTGAGTTACTAGTTGCATTCATGTTCATTTATAATGTTGTAGATGCATTTAATTATTGGTATCAAAAACTTGTTAAATTTGTGTATAATTCATAGCTCATGAGCTACATGAATTTAGTTAGCAAATAAATTTTATTTTATGAGTAATTTTGCATAGTAATGTTCCTCAATTAAGCTAGGGGACATTACATATTGGTATCAGAGCTCAAGGTTCAACACTGAGCTTGTATGGGACAAGAGACAGTATGATTTCAGCATAAATTCATTGTTGCAGAGTTTCATTGTGGCGAATTTGAGGAAAATAGTGGAAATATAGTGAAATCCCCAAAATTTGTGAGAAGATCTGAGTTAAAAGTATCTCAGAACAGTCAAAGAGGGGATTCGTGGTGTAAATCTGCAGGTCGCAAATTTAATTTTGAGCGTGGGAGGTCGATTATCGTGTTTTAATGGCGATTGAAAATTTGAGGAATTCGATGACCTAGATCATTCCAACATTTGGAATCAACGACCAATATTACTTTTGGAGTGAGTAAAATCTCCAAGTCCACGGGCGGGAGAAGGTTTGCAGGGTGCAGCTCGCAGGCAAACCTTAAGTTCATGTTTTGATAGTTGTGGGAAATGTTCACGAAGGAAAGGATGCATAGGTTTGCGAGTCACGACTTGCAAGTAAATCTTAATTTTGTATTTTGAGAATTGTGGAAAATGTCTGCAAAGGAAATGTCGCACAAGTTTGTGGGTTGTGGCTCGTAGGAAAACCTTAGGTATGTGTTTTGACAATCATAGGGAAATGTCTGTGAAGGAAAGGCCATGCAGGTTTGCAACTTCTAGGTCACGGGAATATCTTGGTGGTAGGTAATTTGACATCGTGCAAAGAATAATCCGCGAAGAAGAGTCCCCCAAGCTAGCGGGCTACAGGAAAATGCTATAGTGTGTTAATTCGACCGCCCCACGAAGGTAAAAGGTTGCAAATGCTTATGATTCGCAGGTCACAAACAAAACATAATATTATGTAAGTTGGCATGTCCTCAGAGAAAGTCCATGAGATAAATTGTGATTGGTTGCAGATCACGAGCTTCGGGGAAGTGTGGATATAGGATAATTGATTCTCCCAATGGAAAACGGGCTGAAAAGGTGTTCCAACATGTCCCAAGTTTGAATTGTGGGTCTATTACAGTAGGAAAACAATCAATTTCCATGAAAATTTATAGTCAGATGTCATCAACTTGCGAAGCGATTTTGAGGGCCTAAATGACATTTTTAGGTAGTCAAAATCACGTGAACTGTATGTGCCTTTGGTGTTGATGTCTTGGTAGCTGCGAGAGGTATTAACCTCCAAGTGTAACCTTTGTACTTAGAATAGAATATTCCATAAGTAAGAGAACCATTAAACAGATGTGTGAAAACCATAGAAGAGAAGTTGGCCCAAGGAGAATAATAATAAAGAAATAGAAAACCATAGAAAGAGAAGTCGGCCCTGCCAAAAAAAGTCAAAGTAAATTATATTTGCCAGAAAAGATAGGTCATCCCTGTGGGAAAAGTTCATTGGAAGAATAAGTATAAATAAGGTGACGCCTTAACTCATTTTGATACACACTCACTCAGTAGAAGGAGGGCGTGAGTCTAAGGAGCAGTAGTTGCAGCAGTTGTAATTGCAGCAGAAGGTGGCGCAAGTCTAGAGAGGGTGGTGCATCAGTTGTCGTGGTGCAATCTCAGTCTTTCTAGTATCTCTCTTGTGTGATTCTCTTGGTAAAGGTACACTTCTATTAGTAGAGGTATGTTCTCTTGGTATTGTGTTGTTGTTGCAACATTGGTGTTTTCTGGTTAGGGTTTATCTATTGGTTCTAGTGTGGACTTGTCAGAATCATTCTATCTAAGAAAAGGTTAGTGTGCTCGGGGGAGGCATAGTGAATGCCTATGACCAGGTGACAATGATGTGACATTGTCTATGGTTAAATGAGCATAACAAAATTTTAACATGGTTTTTAGAGTTTGTTTCTTTCATAACAGTCTAACCATTGGAAGGAAAATCCTCATTTTCCCTCATTGTCAAGCTCGTTGAGCACTTATTGAACCCATCAAGAAGGCTTCCTAAGTAGGGCGCACCTTTCCCCCAGATCAGATCTCCAAAATTATGAAATTAAAAATTAGGGTTTCCTCATAAAACCCTAGGTCTGTAGTGTCAGTTGCAGTACCGGTTATAGTTACAGTTGTAGTGCTAGTTTCTTTGTGCCAGTTGCAACACTAGTTACAGTGCCAGTTGCAGCACCAATTGCAGTACCAGTTGTAGTTCCTCTGGAGCAGTGAAGTTTCTATGAAACTTTGGGCCTAATTTTTGGTTTTCCTAGTGCGCCTTACCCTAGCGCATCTCCAACTACCTTCAAATTTCAAGTTGGATCACCTTGAAGTTTTAGGATTCGTCGTTGCTTGTCATTGTTTTCCGCTCCTTCCAGAGGTATGTATTAGTATGTGTTTAAACTATATCATTATCTTAAGGTATTTGTAGGAGAAGGGATCTTTTGTCCAAGCAACAATTGTAGATCCAAAGGGATCTCAGATCCAACACATTCAGACGAACAACACACTCCAGGTTTGATTGTTTTGATATGCCTCTAGTTATTATGGCATTATTTTGATCTTATGAACATCTAGTTGTATTTTGATCTATCGAAATTATGATTATCATACTAACCTTTGGTCAAAGTTAAAGTTATAAGTTGACTCTAGTCAAAGTATTAGACTGATCAAGGTTGAGATTTTCAAGTTTACTTGCATTATATTTCCTAACTTAGATTTGTGTCAAGAAAGCATATTGTCTTATTACAGGGAACAGGTTAGAGAGAATACTTGTCATATTGAGTGATGGAGACTCGAAAGAAAAGAAACAACACTCATTCTTGAAGATAAGACTCCAGGTTCCAGGTTTGATTTATTAAATTGATAAGTTTCCAATTTGCACATATCAAGTTTGATAATTTCTAACAAATAAACAATATAGTTGTGACAACAATCCTTGAAAGGTTCTATTACTGCTAGATACAACGAATACTTGGTAGCATGTGAATACTATTGATATAAATGTTATTGTACTTGTTTGCAAGATGAACTAACATATGTTGGACACATTATAATTGATATGTTTTCATTGATGTCAACAGTCATGATAAGTTGTTATGATGGAAACATGAATCAGTCATGAATAGTTATACAGTTGGCATTAGTGTCAGGATGGCCAATAAGGTCCATCCATGTGTAATGAAGGGTCAATGATGGAAAGAGAATGCAGCAGAGCAGCAAGGTTAATCTCGGGAGGAAAAGTATACTAAATATCGGCAGAAGAAAATCACCTTAAGGCTGAAGCAATTCATGATTATTGTTGATCACGATAGGATCAACAATGATCCTATGATCAAAGCTCAAGAGAGATAGCATTGCAGAAATCCCACAGGAGAAAAGCTTACTGAACAAGGGAAACCTTTATAAAATATCAAGCAACGGGATCCATTCATCCAGAATTCGGATGCAAACCTAATCGTTGGATCATAGAGGAAACCTACGTAAAGAAGGAAAAGAATCATGTTCGTTGATGTAGATTTCGGGACAAATCAGGACCGTCATATCGAGGGGAAGTCAGAAGAATTAGATCTCAATGACAGATCTGAAGCAGGAGCTTCGGAAGATATCTTAGTCATTGGATTAAAGCTTAGTAGAAAAATAGTCAATCCCGGCGCTGACTACTCCGAAGAAAAGAAGCCCAGAACGGGTAAGATTACCCGAAGACCGAAGTCCCAAAGTGGACATGAATTGTTTGATCCAAGGAACGCTTCGCATAATATACCGATCGTTGGATCGACTAAAGTGGAAGGACGGAGTAAGCCACAAATGTTATGAAGAGGACATGAGTCGTCCGATCTGAGATACATTTCAGGAGTTAGGTCAATCGTTAGATTAAGGAGAAGACCATGTGCCACATGATGAGATCCACGTCAGCAAGGAAACGTGGTGCAATCAGATGATGAAAAGTGTCAAGATGAAATTGCATTTCAAGTACGTGTAATTCACGAATCTAAGTGGCAAGTGGTAGCCACTCAGCCAATGCCAAGTCAGCAGTGACATCAGCGAGTTACGTCACTTCAGGAGTATGTACTTTAGGGGAAACCAATTTCTAACACCAGTGACTGCCTGAAGCATCGAAGGTCGAAGTTAACGCTAACCGTTGATTTAATTTAGGAGCGTTCTCGATCGTTGATCAAGTTCAGTGGAAAGATAGAGTAAGCGTAAATCATGAAGTAACGCTAACCGTTGATCTAATTCGGGAGCATTCTCAACCGATGATCAAGCATGGTGGAAGGATAGCGTGAGTAAAGGTGTTAACTGATAGCAAGTGGTCACCACCACTTTATGACTTGTTCGGTAGGTAACCACTTTGGAGTAATTGCTACTCCCGAGTTTGGGAGCCACGAATAGCCGAAGTTCCAAAGTGAATGAGAATCATTCATCGTGCAAATAAAATATCGATCGTTTGATCTACTTCGGTGAAATATTCTTCGGGAGATTTGAAAGATTACAGAAGCTGGAAGTCACGAAGGACGAAGCTCAAAAGTAAATGAGAACCGACCATCTCATCGTGACATTAAAATGTGATCGTCGATTTTGATAAGTGATCAAGCACTCGCTTGGCCTAGCGCCTGGTCATTACCTGCGGTTGTATGGAATAAAGAAATAAGGGTAAAAGAAGAGGCAACACATAAATTAATAAGCTCGTGGTTCTGTGCCTATGGTCATATGAAAATGGTTTGAAGGAAGTGCCTCATACAGATTTCATCTATGTAATTCAACAGAGAATTAACACCATAACAATACAGAGAATAGGAGAAAGATCGAATATGATATGTTGACGAATTGAGGACACAACATAAGCATGAGTATGATATATTGAGCCGATCCATGTATGTGATCAACGCATGAAGACAAAAGAACCGACACACAGTCATGATTAAGAGAGTTAAATCATAAGCATTATGAATAAAGGATTAAAGGAAAAATGATATTATTTAAAGTTTAATATTATCATTTAAATGAAAAGGTACAATGGTTCAATATAAAAAGATGCAACGATTCAAATTCGCACCTGTTGGAAGACTATATAAACAAGAAAGAATGGTAAGAAGAAGAGAAGTTGAATTTGTTGAAGTATATATATTTATATATAATGGATTGAATGAAGGTTCATTCTATCAGGTTGGTGCTTGTTTACAAGTTGGGTCTTGTATGAGAATTGGATTCCTCACATCTTAGTTGGATCTGAGATCGACAAGCTGGGACTTATTATGAGGGTTGGATTCCTCATTTATCAGTTGGATCTAAGAAATACAAGTTGGGTCTCTCATAGTTGCTTGAAGATGAAGATATTCAAAGATTGATCTTACATATTCATTCAAGTTAAATAAATAAATAAAAATATTTATTCTTTTATTAATTAGTTGAGAAAATGAAATAAATATTTGTTGTTCGGTTAATTTATGAAAAGTGGAAAACTGTCCAAAGTTTTGTGACACTAATTCACACCCCCCCCCTCTCCTCTCAGTGTTAAGTGTCCATTTCAACAATTGGTATCAGAGTGGGTGCCTTCAGCACAGTTCAAACACTAGAAGGTAGATTCAAAATAAATGGGTGGACAAATTTCTATCTCCACAAATGAAGCTCCCTTATTTGATGGAACATATTATTCATCATGGAGGGAAAATATGAAAAGATATTTGAATTCAAGAGGATCTGGAGTTTGGGATTTGGTAGTAAGTAAGCCATGGCACTTAACTACTTCAAAGCAAAAACAAAAAAAAAAAAACTGCAAAGGAGGCAAGGAGAAACGATCCAGTAGCCTTAAAAGAAATCCATGATGGATTGTCAGACCAAGTCAAAGAAAATATGAGGCACTACAAATATGCTAAAGAATTATGGCTCCAACTAGAAAATTGTTATCAGAATGAAACACAAGAAGAAGATAAATCCTATCAAAGTGAGGAACAAGACTTAGATAAAGAGGATTCCTGTAAGAATAAAGAACAAAACTCAGAAGAAGAGAATTTTTATCAAGATAAGGAACAAGATAAAGAAAAGGAAAATTGCAATCAAATTGAAGAACATGATATAGAGAAATATATTTCTAACCAGAATGAAATACAGGATTTGATGCAAACCTTAGTCAACAATGAGGAAGGCAACATCATCAAGGAATTGAGGGATACCTCAGTAATCACTAAAGAAAAATTATATAATCTTAAAACTGATGTTGCAGTTTCAATAGGAGAGATTCGTTTGGCACCAGGAAATTATATGCATATTAAAGTTCTTGTGGAGGCTTTTGAAAATCTTGAGTACACAACTATGTGCACTCTAGAAGAGTTGGAGAAACTTCAACATAAATATACGTTGCTACTTCAAAAGTTAGATCAATCTAACCATGAAGAGCATGAGCAAAAGATTCAATTAGAAAACAAAGAAGAAGAGATCAAAAGATTGAAAATCGAAGTTACTAATCTAACAGAAGATATGGAAGAATTAAATACACATGACAGTAAAAGAAAAGAAGTACTAAAAGAAACAGAAGGATTGGCTAATAATCTAAAAACTCAAATTGAAAAAGCCAAGAAAAATGAAGAATCCCATAGGATGCAATCATCCAAAAGGGAATAATTATGTCACATGTTGAAGTTAGAAATAGTCAATATCAAAAAGATGATAGTACACCTGAAAATGAATAAATTAATAATAAGAACATGATGGGTGAAGGTCCTAATAAAGAATTTGAAATTCAATATGAAATAAATCAAGCTCAAGAAAAGGAAGTGCCTATAGAAGAATATGGGACAATATCAAATTTTGATGATGTCATAATTTGTTAGCCAAAGAAAGAAAATACAAAAAGAAGTTTAAATTGGTTTCTACAAAATCAAAGGATTATGCCAAGAGTTTTTCAATAACATATGGAAAGTCTTAACTATCTAAAGATTAGTGGTAAAAAGAAAGATAAAGGTAGCATAGAAGATCATGGAGTAACTTTCAACAAAGATCAATTGACAACAAAATTGGTATTAAATCAATATCCTCAATTGGTATTCCTGTGAAATATCAAAGAAGAATAAGAAACAGATCAAAAAGATTAGTAAGATTAATACTCTTATTCTATTTGAAAAAGGAAATTTAGTAAAAACGCAGGAGGAATATTTTGGTTATCAAATAAGAAAGTAATTAGATTAAGTTTTGAAAGACTTGATCACTACTAGTGGGTATCACTACAAGTTGGTATCAAGAAGACTACTTATTTGAACACAAATATACCAATGGACTGAGATAAACAGTTAGTAAATTGACAGGGGAAGAGATCTTATCAGGAAGAGCTACCCTTTTAGAAACAAAGGGGGGAGAGTAGTCAGAGGCAGAGAAAGAATATTGACAGGGGGATTCATTTAGTTATGGCGGGCAGAGCATGATTGCAGGGGGAGTTACCCAAGTTCATATTTTGGTCAACAACATGTAGACAGATAGAGGTTGATCATAAGGGGAGCAACCCTTTTCCATTGGTGTCAAAGGCAGAGAGTAACTTCAAAAGAGAGAAGTATCGTCACAGGGGGAGTTTGTGTATGAAGTTAGTGTGTTTCCCTCAATGAAAAAGGGGGAGATTGTTGGACATATTGTCATTGATATGTTGTCATTAATGTCAACAGTCATGATACGTTGTTATGATGGCAACATGAATCAGTGATTAACAGTTATACAGTTGGCATTAGTGTCAGGATGGCCAATAAGGTTTGTCCATGTGTAATGAAGGGTCAATGATGGAAAGAGAATGCAATAGAGCAACAAGGTTAATCTCAGGAGGAAAAGTATAATAAAGATTGACAGAAGAAAATCACATTAAGTCTGAAGCAATTCATGATTATTATTGATCATGATAGGATCAACAATGATCATATGATCAAAGCTCAAGAGAGATAGAGATGCAGAAATACCACATGAGAAAAACTTACTGAACAAGGGAAACCTTTATAAAATATCAAGCAACGGGATCCATTCATCTAGAATTCGGATGTAAACCCGATAGTTGGATCATAGAGGAAACCTACGTAAAGAAGGAAAAGAATCATGTCCATTGATGTAGATTTCAAGACAAATCGGGACTGTCAGATCGAGGGGAAGTAAGAAGAATTAGATCTCAACTGAAAGATTTGAAGCAGGAGCTTCGGAAGATATCTTAGTCATTGGATTAAAGCTGAGTAGAACAACAGTCAACCCCGACGATGACTACTCTGGAGAAAAGAAGCCTAGAATGGGTAAGATTACCCGAAGGCTGAAGTCCCGAAGTGGACATGAATCGTCTTATCCAAGGAACACTTCGCATAATATATTGACCGTTGGATCGAGTAAAATGGAAGGACAGTGTAAGCCACAAATGTTCCGAAGAGGACATGAGTCGTCCGATCTGAGATACATTTTGGGAGTTAGGACAATCGTTAGATCCAGGAGAAGAACATGTGCCACATGAGGAGATCCACGTCAACAAGGACACGTGACATAATCAGATGATGACAAGTGTCAAGATTAAATTGGCATTTCAGGTACGTGTAAGTCACAAATCTAAGTGACATGTGGCAGCCACTCGACCAATGCCAAGTCAGTAGTGACATCAACAAGTTACGTCACTTCGGGAGTATGTACTTAGGGGGAAACCAGTTTCTAACACTAGTGGCTTCCCAAAGCGCCAAAGGCCAAAGTTAACGCTAACTGTTGATATAATTTGGGAGCATTCTCAACCGTTGATCAAGTACTGTGGAAATATAGAGTAAGCGTAAATCATGAAGTAACGCTAACCATTGATCTACTTCGGGAGCATTCTCAATCGATGATCAAGCATACTGGAAGGATAGCGTAAGTGAAGGTGTTAAACGACAACAAGCAATCACCACTGCTTTATAACTTATTCAGTAGGTAATCACTTCGGAGGAATTGCTACTCCAGAGTTCAGGTGCCATGAATAGTTGAAGTTCCGAAGTGAACGAGAATCGTTTATCGTGCAAATAAAATATCGACCGTCCGATCTACTTCGGCGAAATCTACTTCGAGAGATTTGAAATATTACAGAGGCTAGAAGTCGTGAAGGATGAAGTTCCGAAGTAAATGAGAACCGTCTATCTCATTGTGACAATAAAACGTGATCATTGATTTTGATAATTGATCAAGCACTCGCTTGGCCTAGTGCCTGGTCATCACCTGCGGTCATATGGAATGAAGAAATAAGGGTAAAAGAAGAGGCAACACTTAAATTAATAAGCCCGTGGTTCTGTGCCTATGGTCATATCAAAATGGTTTGAAGGAAGCGTCTCATATAGATTTCATCTCTATAATTCAACAGAGAATTAACACCATAACAATACATAGAATAGGAGAAAGATCGAATATGATATGTTGACGAATTGAGGACACAATAGAGACATGTGTACGATATAATGAGTTGATCCATGTCTGTGATCAACTCATGAAGACAAAAGAACCGACACACAGTCATGATTAAGAGAGTTAAATCATAAGCATTATGAATAAAGGATAAAAGGGAAAATGATACTATTTAAAGTTTAATATTATCATTTAAATGAAAAGATACAATGGTTCAATATCAAAAGATGCAAAGATTCAAATTTGCACAAGTTGGAAGACTATATAAACGAGAAAGAATGGTAAGAAGAAGGGAAGTTGAATTTGTTGAAGTATACATATTTATATATAATGGATTGAATGAAGATTCATTCTATCAGGTTGGTGCATGTTTACAAGGTGGGTCTTGTATGAGGATTGGATTCCTCGCATCTCAGTTGGATCTGAGATCGACAAGTTGGGACTTGTTATGAGGGTTGGATTCCTCATTTCTCAGTTGGATCTAAGAACTACAAGCTGGGTCTTGTAACAGAGAGTTGGGTGTCTCATAGTTGCTTGAAGATGAAGATATTCAAAGATTGATCTTATGTATTCATTCAAGTTAAATAAATAAACAAAATATTTGTTCTTTTATATATTGGTTGAGAAAATGAAATAAATATATGTTGTTCAGTTATGAAAAGT
>SNQJ01S0014858.1:25469-42931 GCA_010110895.2 Picea sitchensis
CTAGGATATACTTTTTGTTTTGCTTCCAGACAAGTCACTTTGGTAATGATATGTTGATTACCATGAAATTGTCTTTTATTCTTGTTAACATAGATATGTTCTTATGAAAATGTTATTATATTGGAAATACTTTTGCTCTTGTTTTTCTTGTTCTGAGCAGGTTACCATGGAGGAATGATTGGTCACAACACTAGAAGAGTGTTGTTCCTATTTTTTATTATTGTATTTGTTATTTTGGCTCTTGTTCCGGGTAGGTCAAAAGTGATAGATTTGAGAAGGAGATACTATGACGATTGTTCTCGTTATTGTTTTTATTATTATTATAAGAGTATTATTCTTGTTTATTGTTTTCCCTTGTTGGTCTTGTTCCAGGTAGGTCATAGGTGATAACTCTCAAGGAAGCTATAGTGACCATTGCATGAGACAACATATTAAATGTCTCTAGTTTGAGACATGGAGCAGACTACCCAGATAAGAAGTTGTATACTTGATCGCATACATCCATGTACCAAAGAAAAAGAGGATGAAGGAGGGTACTTTTGCGAGATACAAAGTATCTCATATGGAGATTGATTGTAAGGAGAAAAAAGCTCCAAAGATGACTGAATAAATCCCTCTAGTCCAGTTGATCACTCTTCATATCATCAGGAAGAGCTAGTAGAGCTAGAAGGGCTAACCCAGAATCATTGGGGTAACCAGGAAGAGACCAACATGGTCTCGTGACACTTTGCAGGTTGCAAAGACATATAGCATTGATAAGCCACATCATGAGGATCATATGGCTCCACCAATGGTGAGGCAAGAGCCCACACCAAGTACTAGCTCAAAAGGAGCTATATTTCAGAGGGATTCAACCCTCACGATCCAGTAGGGAGGAGCAACCTCCCCGGGACCATTCATAGAAGACTTCAGAGGAAATCATCACATATGGAGGGAACAGATGGGTCCAAAGATTATATAGACTCATAAGGATTCAAGCTTCAGAGGGAGCATGGAAACTCAGAGTGAATATGATCTCATAGAGAGTTAGCCACTTAGAGACTTTCATTCAGAAAGTATTCCACTTCAGATTCAGATGGGAGAGAGAGACGTCTTCAAGGACTGGAAGACAGGTGCCATGATTCGAGGAGGCTAGATCGAAGCTTCAGAGGATTCGAGGAGATATGATACCTCCTAGGAAGATTACCTTGTTTTAGTGACAGAGGAGGAAGCCATTCAGAAGGACTGGGATATGGGTTTTTTCCTTAAGACAGAAGGGAAGTCAATGGTGACTTCCAAATTAATATACAAGATCAAACACATTGTTGATGGCAACATAGAGATGTACGAAGCCTGATTTGTGGCCAGAGGATTCTCCCGACAAGAGGGATAATATTAGGACAAGCCACTTGCTCCAGTAGTCAGAAGAAGTATACATAGAGCACCCACAAAAGACATGAGAAGGAGTCTCATGTTTTCAGATTGAAGAAAGCTTTGTATGGGCCTAAGTAGGCACCCAGGGCATGATATGCCAGATCAGACAGTTTCTTGATGAGCTTGGACTTTACCAAGAGTAAAGAAGATTCCAACCCTTACTACAAGGTTGTGGATGGTGGACTAGTGATATTACTATTATATATGGATGACCTGTTTCTAATAGGGAAGGAGAAGCTCATCGTTGAGTGTGAGAGGAATCTTGTTGCAGAGTTCGAGATGAAATACCTGGGTATGATGCACTATTTCTTGGGTCTAGAGGTATGGCAGAGACTGAGTGAGATTTTCCTTAACCAAGGAAAATATATTGTAGAGATTTTGAAGAGATTCAAAATGATGGATTGTAAAGCCGTGCCTACACCAATGGTGACAAATCTGAAGTCATTGATTGATACATCTTCAGAGACAGTGGATGACACCCTATATAGACAAATGATTGGTTCATTGATGTACTTAATGAACACAAGACCATATATATGTTTTGCAGTGAACACATTGAGACAGTATATGGTTGAGATGAGACGTGTTCACTTGATTGCAGCAAAACATGTGATGAGGTACTTGAAAGTGTTGCAGACCGAAAGAGTACATATGGATGTTTCTTCCATATGGGATCAGCTATGATCTCATGGTTCAACAAGAAACAGACTAGTGTGGTGCTCAGTACGGACGAGGCAGAGTACATAGCAACATGTTCAGCTAGCAGCGAAGCAGTGCGACTTTGGAAGCTTCTTATAGGATTGTTTGATCTCAAGTTAGAGGCAACTTGTATCTGGTGTGACAACCAAAGTTCTGTGAAGTTGACAGAGAACTCGATGTTTCATGACAAGTCCAAGCATATAGAGATCAAGTACCATTATATCATAGATATGGTGTAGAAGGGAGCAATGAATCTCCAGTATGTCACTACAGATGAGCAGATAACAGTCGTGTTGACCAAGCCTCTATCGAGAGTGAAGTCTGTATACTTCAGGGACAAGCTTGGTGTGGTACAGAAGGAATTCCCTTGTGATAGGGTATGATGTGTTACAGATGTGACTCCAGATATCAACATGGTATAATTCTACTCAAGTGAAATAGTCTGGTATGCATAGCTACTCCAGTGAAATAATCTGGTATGCTAAGATATTGTTAGTTCAGTGAAATAGTCTGGTACACTGAGACATTGCTACTCCAGTGAAATAGTTTGGTATGCACGTTACTAATTGTAGCACCAGTCAGCATGACCTCGCACAAGGTTAGGAGATGTCAAGCCTTCATGGCTAGCGAGTTACCCATTTTTTCAAGCTGGTGGGCGAAACTTGAGTGGTTAGAGGTGTTTCCTAGCCTTGTGCTAGATGGGTAGTGTGTGCGCACTACATCACCTAATCCTCGTGATTATATGCATGGTCACTGTGGATCAGTTTCCTAGTGTGCCAACCAGAGGTTACTAGTTCTTTTTGAACTAGATGTCAGATTATGTGTGAGCTTATGAGTTACTAGTTCTTTATGAACTAGATGTCAAATTCTGTGTGTAGTGGCGAGTTACTAGTTCTTTATGAACTAGATGCCAGATTCTGTGTGAGATGATGAGTTACTAGTTATTTATGAACAAGATGTCAGATTATGTGTGAGATGGCGAGTTACTAGTTCTTTATGAACTAGATGCCATATTTTGTGTGAGTTTTCGAGTTACTAGTTCTTTATGAACTAGATGTCAGATTTTGTGTGAGCTGACGAGTTACTAGTTCTTTATGAACTAGATGCCAGATTTTGTGTGAGATGGTGAGTTGATAGTTCTTTATGAAATATATGTTGGATTCTGTGTGAGATGATGAGTTACTAATTCTTTATGAACTAGATGTTAGATTATGTGTGAGTCGGTGAGTTGCCTAGTTCTATATGAACTAGTTGAAGCCTCGTGATGACATAAAGCTCAGAAGGATGACGAGACCCCAGATGCATGGTTGTGACATGACCATCGGATAGTCTCTATGTGTGGCTATGACAGAGCTTGTGTGGCTATGATGGTGATACTTGTTACATGATTTGTTTGATCATGAGATGGTCTGTTTGGCCATGCTACTTGTTACATGATTTGTTTGATCATGAGATAGCTTGTGTGGCTATGGTGATGCTACTTGTATAATGGTCTACAAGACCATGTAATTATTTCCCATGCTATGTGAGATGGATGGATGTGTTTGAGACCATCACATGAAGAACATCTTAGTTAATACCTCCCTAGCTAGGAGGGAGTGTTGATGTTTTGGTAGCTACGAGAGGTATTAACCTCCAAGTGTAACCTTTGTACTTGGAATAGAATATTTTGAAAGTAAGAGAACCATGAAATAGATGTGTGAAAACCCTAGAAGAGAAGTACATACAATCTTTCTAGTTTAAATGAAAGAGCTCGGTGAGAGATTTCCAATGAGATATCTTGAGCGCAGAACATAGCTTGTATGAGAAAGTTGCAGCTGAAACAATTAAGGGCATAAATTAAATGCTAGTTTGCTTCTAGAGGGAATAAATTATTACTCCAAAGTCAGTTTAGGGCACAAGACCAGTCTGTGGAAAGATTATGAACCATAGAAGACAACCATGGAGTTATATTTAGAATTTGGGTACACAAAAAAGTGCAGGAAGAAAAAGAAGACACTTGTAGAATACAGTGTTAAAAAGAGGAAAATAGTCAAAACTTCCATAGACCATAACTTTCAGTGGGAAAAAGAATGGTCGTTGGAAAGGACTTGAGGAGGAGAAGACATCTATCCACCTAGAAAATTGATTTGATCAGTAAAAATTCCAGTCAACTCAAAAGAAGATGATTGGTGGCCATTAAAGAGCAGAAAAAAAGTATGCATTCTTTTTCCTGAACTATATATATATATATATATATATATATATTGTCTAACAGAAAATAATTTTGCATGCACATTGTTTCTTCAATAATTTAGAGGTACATGAAATCATCTTGGTTCTTGTATGAGAACCATAGTCATGGAGGATTCCCAAGGGTCCTACAACCATAAAGAGGAGTTCAGGGGGCTACATGTCAGCATGGGAAATGTTGAGACACAATCTGATAGAATAAGAGGCAGGCAGGAGCATGTAACTATGAGAAGCATGCAGAGAGAAGTGCAAAGATATAGGGTAGATAATGAGAAGATTATGAAATATCACGAGGATATTCTATAGAGATCGAATATGCTACAAAGGCAAGCTAATAAGGACTCTCACATAAAGCAAGTAGACGGTGCTAGACATATGACATCATCCAGATCCCATAGAAGAAGGGATGAGCATGGTAATGATAGGAAATCAAGGAGTATGAGAAGGCACCATCATTCCCCGAAGCAATCCACTAGGAGAGCTCATGCAAGTTTAGGGCCAGGGAGCATCCCAAGTGTCTCTTGTCGGGAGGCAGAGGAGGAGGCCAGAGGTAGAAATTTTACAGTTTGAAATTGGGAGAATCAAGCCACCCAATTTCAATGGTGAGCATAGGAAGAGAGAAGAGGTTGAGGCCTGGCTGTTGGAAATGAAGAAGTATTTCCAGGTGCATGATTATCCCTCAAGGGTAGAAATAAGAATTGCAACCTAGCACCTGCAAGGAAAGGCAGCTATGTGGTGGGATAAGCTTAATAAAGCCAATCATTTGAGGAGAAAAGGGTCTCATGGAGGTATTTCAAAGGATATTTCCAAGATAAATATTGTCAAAGCATTACTATGAAAGGGAGATGAAAAAGTTATCTGAGCTCAAGTTGGGAAGCATGACAATGGATGAATATGAAAAGAGGTTCTTGAGTTGTTGAAGTATGTGGACTCCATAAAGGATGAGAAGGTCCAAATCCAAAGGATTATGAGTGGGTTACCCTCCTTATACAGTGACAAGATACACTATGATAACCCCAAGACTTTGGCCATAAGGAGAGTAAAGCATCTTTATGAGCAGAGCAGAGGGAGGACATTGATCCAAAAATATTGGAATGACAAGATGAAAGGAAATAGGGATCAAAGACAAAAAGTTTTTAAACCACCCTTTTTCAAGAGAAACTCCCAAGCAAATCAACAAGGATAGTCAACCCAAAATGAGCTCAGGATGACAGATTCATTTGGGGAAAAGGCCAAGGTAGCAACCTATACAATGTTGGGGATGTGAGGGAAATCACTTATATATGGAATGCCCTCACAAAGGTGAAAGGATGAGGATTGTCCACAACATTCAAGAGGTTGAAATAGTGGAATATGTGGGAGGAAACATGCCAAGGATTTATGCATCCTTGGTAAACAAGCAAGCGGAATATCAAACCCCCGTGACTGAAGTGGAAGGTAAGATTGATAATCAACCCATATCAATTTTAATTGATTTTGGAGCTAGCCATAGTTACATAAACTCAAACATTGTTAAAAATTTTCACTTACAAAGGAGTAAGCATAAGTAATCTTGCTTAGTTCAATTATCCACATGGGCTAAGAGGAAAATCAATGAGCTAGTTAAAGATTACCCAATAGACATGAATGGACTCAACACAAAGGTAAATGTAAACATCATAACATTGGGTTCATATGATTGTCTAATGAGCATGGATTGGCGTGAAAACACCATGTTGTTTTAGACTGTTACAACAAGACAAGCACTTGTATTGATGAGGTGGGGAAGCAAGGCAAAGCTCAATGCATTCCGAGAGTTGTAGATGTTAGAGAAATTTCAGCCATGCAGTTGAAAAAGAGTTTCATGAAGGGATGTCAAATTTTTGCAGCCCATATGGAAGAAGTAGCTAGAGATAAATTGGCAAGTATTGAGGACCATCCAGTCTTGAAAGATTTTGAATATGTTTTGGGGGAAATCTCAGGACTACCACCAAAGAGGGACAATGATTTCTCTATTGATTTGGTTCCAGGAGCTATCCTAGTGTCCAAGGCACCTTACAAAATGGGCACACCATAATTGAAAGAGTTGCAGATGTAGCTCGAAGAAAATTTGAAGAAGGGGTATATATTCCCAAGTGTGTCACCTTGGGGAGCCCTAGTTATTTTTGTAAAGAAGAAGGATGGAACCTTAAGGTTGTGTATTAGTTTTAGACAATTGAATTAGGTCACCGTAAAGAAAAAATATCCCTTATCAAGTATTGATGATTTATTTGATCAACTAAAAGGTGCAAGGATCTTTTCCAATATTCAATTGAGGTCAAGCTATCATCGAGTGAGGATAAAAGAAGATGATATCAGTAATACAACATTCAGGACAAGGTATGGGCATTATGAATTTATGGTAGTTCCTTTTGGGCTCTAAAATGCCCTAGCTATTTTCATATGCCTGATGAATGGAGTCTTTAGGGAATACCTGGAAAAGTTTGTAATTGTTTTATTAGATGATATTCTCATCTACTCAAAGACAAAAGAGGAGCATGAGCAACATTTATGAATGGTGTTACAAGTATTAAGAGAGCACAAGTTGTATGCCAAACTAAGTAAATGCATCTTCTATCAAAGGAAGATTCATTACTTCTCCCATGTTATTTCAACATAAGGGATAATAGTGGATCCAAAGAAGATAGAGGCCATTAGAGGATGGACAACGCCAAGAAATGTGACAGAGGTCAGATCATGCATGTGTTGATCCAGATGGATATTGGTGGCCACCCACCTATTCCAACTGGCTCCTCTTGTCAGTTTTTCATTCAACACGTTCTTTTGTACTTCTTTGTAATTGTGGGTTCTACACTCCTGGGGTTGTTTGAATCCTTACACATATTCCAGGTGGATACTGGTGGCCTCTCACCTAATCCAACTGGTTTATTTTGTATGTTTTCATGTTAGCACATCTTGTTGTACTTCCAGGGCTGTTTTGGATCCCTAAACAGTGTTTTTTTTGCTTGCCACAGTCAAACTGTAGACAAAGTCAGAGTTTGACAACGTAATGTGTAGTTATCTAAAATACCTTTCCAAAGGGCTATCACGTACCTAAAACGGAGGTCGTATGCAAAAGTTATGACCCTAGGAAGTTGAGGTATCAACCTACCCATAGGGGCCTACATGACTTTTGGTGTTTCACCTCCTAGGGTTAGGTTTTTGGATGTCTAGAGTTTATGAATTCATGAGTAATATAAAAAAGGCCTCTTGAGCCTCATTGTAATCATTCTGCTTAGACGGATGCGCGTAGCAGCCACATCTCTTCTCATAGATAGCTAACACCATTCGAGCAAGTGTTTCAGTTTTTCATTTTTATAATTGCAGCCTATTTCATTTATTCAATAGAAGATATTGTTCACTGAATATCTGTGTTGTTCTTCATATATTTGTGTTTATTGTATTCGGTATGTTAATCAGTTTGTTCCGCTCCTAAATCTAGATCAGTGGTATCAGAGCGGTCTGCTATTCATTTATTTTTCTTCGTGCATGTCCCCAACAAGATCTGGGTACAATAAGTTTGGACTCAAACCAATCGATTTGTTGCAAGATTGGTCGCACCGAGCCCGACAACAACCCATGGGAGACAAAAAGAAAGATGATGGAGTAGGAGATCCTTTTAAAATGTTGCTCGAGGAAGGCCTTGCGCGACAAGGGAACAAAATGATGGACAACTTTGTTCAGATCCTTCAGCGGCTACCCACATGAGAAGCATTGTCATCAAGAGGCCATGCAACCCCCTTCAAGGTACAAGTAAATTTTGATATTCCATTATTTGAAGGACTGATAGATGCGGATGTTGTAGATAAATGGTTGAATCTGCTCAAAGGGTATTTTTTGGTCCATAATTTTTTCGATAGGGAAAATATTACTTTGCACTCCTCAAGGTTGTCCCCCATGTTAAGGACCGATGGGACACTTACTCTGAGCAAAGGGATATAGATGAATCTGCAATATTTGTGGTTGCCCCTACATGGGATTCCTTCTAGGATGCCATTAAAGAACAATACTACCTTGTTGGAAGATACGAGGACCAGTACACCAGATGGACCACCCTGCATCAAGAAAGGGACCAGACAGTACCATATTTCACCAATATTTTCCATACCTTACGCACCAAGTTGGGTATCAAAGACTATGAATGACATATGGTGCTCAAATACTATGGTTGTTTGCATAGATACATTTAAACAGAAATGGAGTTTTTTGACATTGCCTCATTAGGTACGACTTATAGATATGCTATCAAGATTGAGTAGAAATTTAAGCAGAAGAGGCGAGTGTTTGGATATGCAAACTCCTCACAGCCGAAGTAGGGCAAAGGTGACCCCAACCCACACAAAAAGGGATAGAGCAAAGATGGCCACTCTCAAGAAAACCAGTCCAAGCCGTAACACAAGAAGGGCAATGAGAAGATGAAGAAGGACATGGGAAAATGGTGTGAATACGATAAAATCCCTTAGCACAACACTGAAGAATGTCGCTCTAAGCAGTCACTTGTGGTCAAGCTGAAGGATTCCAAGTCAAAGGTTGATTCTGATTTTGAATCAAATCCAGAAGGAGGGAAGCATATTATCGATGCCGAACCCAGTGCCATTGTTGCTACCACCAAAGTCCAGCCAAGTGAACCAGAAGATCCATAGGAAGGGGAATGCCTCTTTCACTCACAAATGTGGGTAAAGGGGGCTCCACTTCATTTCATTGTCGATAGTGGCAATCAGAAGAACCTGATCTCAATAGAGTTCGTCAAGCGACTGGACCTACAGATGAAACCACACCCACAACCCTACACCATCGAATGGATTCGCCAAGGAAGAGATCTTTGTGTCGGCCAATAGTGTCGTCTGCCCTTCAGCATTAAGCCCTTCAAATTTGAGGTATTGTGTGATATTTATCCCCTTGAAGTTTGTGATGTTCTTTTAGGACAACCATATTTATGGAAGCTTCATGTTGTGTATGAGTCTAGACCTCGAAGTATTATTATTACTTTGGGTAGATAATTGTACAGGATACCAGAGGTAGCACCACCTACCGCTATTTCTTTAATCTCTGCTAAGCAATGCAGTAAGGTCATTTCACAGACCGGGAAGTTCGTCTTATTTGTGATCTGTTCTTACAATAAGAAAAAGGTCATTGCCACATCTGTGGCCTCTAAACAGAGCCTCTCTTTGCAGCAGAAGCAAGTGGACGAGATCATAGAAGACTACAGAGACATCTTCTCCTCACCCACTAGGGTACTGATGCACTACCAAGTCAAGCATCCAATTGATCTAACCCCCGGTGCACCTCTGCCTAATGGACCATTCTATCATCGCTCGTTGATGGAAAATGATGAAATCAAGCATCAGATCCAAGAGCTTCTTCAAAAGGGACACATCAGACCTAGCTCTTCCCCTTGTGGGAGCCCGATTGTACTAGTGCAGAAGAAGGACAGGACCTGGCGACTCTGCATTAGTTACAGAGCATTAAACAAAATCACAGTCAGAAACCGATACCTAATTCCCATGCTTGATGACCTTCTCGAGCAACTCAAGGGGGCAAAGTTCTTCAACAATATTGAGCTAAATTATAGCTACCACCAGGTTCCCATCAAACTAACTGATGTCTGGAAGACAACTTTCAAATTTAAAGAAGGTCTCTTTGAATGGTTGGTCATGCCCTTTGGCCTAACAAATGCACCAACCACTTTCATGAGGTTTATGGATTATGTATTGAGACCCTTCGCCAACTCTTTTGTGGTGGTATATTTGGATGACATCCTCATCTTCAACAGAACTTGGGAGGAGCACATGTGGTATATTCAGCAGGTTTTGAGCACTCTATGGCAGCACAAGCTATATGTCAACTTGGAAAAATGTTCCTTTGGCATGAGCAAGGTCCAATACTTGGGAAACATTGTTTATGAGCATGGGGTACATGTCGATCGCACTAAGGTCCAATTCATCCATGACTAGCCATCCCCGACCACATTAACCGAGATCCAGAGCTTCTTGGGACTAGCCAATTTCTACTGATGGTTCATGTTGGGATTCTCCCATATTGCATGGGCCCTCAGCCACATGACCAAGGGTGGTGGTAGGGCAAATTTTGTGTGGGGGAAGGAACAACAATGAGCATTTAATGATCTGAAGCATCGTTTGTGCTCAGCTCCAGTACTCTCCTTTCATGGTCCGCAATAACTATTCGATATTGAGACTTATGCATCTAGCTATGATGTAGGTGTAGTTCTCACTCAGCATGGTCATCTGGTGGCATACCATAGTGATACACTCTCATATATTGCCCAGAAATACCCCACCTATGACAAGGAAATGTATTCCATAGTACAAGCTTGTCGTCAACGGAAACATTACATTCTGGGAAAGGAGATGATCATCCACATTGATGACAAGCCTCTACAGTTCATACAGACACATGGGAAGTTGCAGAACGACCGCCATCAAAAGTGGTCCACCTACCTGCAACAGTTCCATCACAACATCAAGTATAAGACAGGGAGCACAAATCGTGTCGTTGACTACCTCAGTCAAGATCTCGTAGTTTCACTCACCGTTGTGCTCAATTCATGTGGACATGAGGCATTTGAGTGGCCCCAACTTTATCAACAAGATCCAGACTTCGCCAAAACCTATCATCACTTGGGTACAGGCGCGACTGTCACCGATTTTCACATTCAGGACAGGTTGTTATGCCATCTGGTCCATCTCTGTGTTCCTCCAAGCAAGCGTGCAAAGATGATTTGGGAAGCTTACTACAGTCGGGTGGCAAGACATTTTGGCGTGGAGAAAATTGTGGTCGTTCTCCATAAACATTTTTATTGGCCAAAACTTCGACAAGACGTCAGCAAGTATATTAGATCTTGCATTGCTTGTGCCATTGCCAAGCCAACCATCATGAAGCAAGGATTATACACCCCTCTTCCTACCCCCGAGAAGCCTTGGGAATCCATCTCGATGGATTACATGTCTGACCTTACTTCCACCAAGCAAGGCAATGATTGTGTATTTGTGGTCGTTGATCGAATTTCGAAGATGTCCATCCTCACAGCCTGCAAGAAGAACATCACAGTGGAAGATAATGCCAAGCTCTTCTTCAAACGAGTGTGGGTCCATTTTGGGATACCACATACCATCATCTCCGACTAGGACAACAAGTTCCTCAACACATTTTGGTCGAGTCTTTGGTCATTGTTGGACACCAAACTCACTAAATCCACTACTTTCCACCCCCAAATAGACTATCAAACAGAGATCATCAATCGGATGATTGTGCACATCCTGTGCATCTACAAATATAAGCATCTGCGTACATGGGATGAGAGTCTCCCCTATGTTCAACACAGTTACAACAGGGCTCTCCATAGTTGCACCGCCCATAGCCCATTTCAGGTGGGACCAGGATTCCAACCCTTGGACCCCATTGATGTTGCACTACCTCTAGCAACCACACAGACAAACTCTTCCCATGTTTAGTCTGAGACTGAAAAATCCATCAGATTCATTGAGTGGATTCAACACATCCGCCAACAGGTCTAAGATATTTTGCATAAAGCTAATTCTAAGTACAAGCAGCGCCATGATCAACACAGGGTACCGCACCAATTTCAGGTTGGAGACAAGGTCTGGTTACACTTGCAGAAGGAGCATGTTACATGGCCCCATAGGAATCTCCACCCACTTCGCTATGGTCCTTACACCATCACCAAGTCTGTGGGTAACAATTCTTTTGAGCTCAACACTCCACCATTCCTTGGCTTGCACCGAGTGTTCAATTTGGACTTCCTTCGGCCATATTTTCAACCATTATTGGACACCTTAGAGATCACAAAAAAACTGACACCAACAGAGATCAACCCTGACTGCATGGAACATGCATCCACTGATCAGATAGTGGACACACAGGTCAAGGGCACTCGCCAGCAGAGGATCCAACTTTATCGGGTTGTCAAGGCACGACAACTACTACACTAAGGCAAGTGGCTCACTCGAGGACAAATCCAACAAAAGTTTCCTCACCTGATGGGGGAACTCAATGCAATGGAGACCATTGCTTCCTAAGGGGGGAGGATTGATCCCAATGGATATTGGTGGCCACCCACCTATTCCAACTAGCTCCTCTTGTCTTTTTTTAGTTCAACATGTTCTTTTTTACTTCTTTGTAATTGTGGGTTCTACACTTTTGGGTTTGTCTGAAGCCCTACACATCTTCCAGGTGGATACTGGTGGCCTCTCACTGAATCTAACTGGCTTATTTTATATGTTTTCATGTCAACACATCTTGTTGTACTTCCAAGACCGTTTTGGAGCCCTAAACATTATTTTTTTGGCTCACCGCAGTCAAACTATAGATGAAATCAGAGTTTGACAGTGTAATGTGTAGTTCTCTAAAAGAGCTTTCCAATGGGCTATCACGCGCCTAAAACGAAGGTCGTATGCAAAAGTTACAACCCCGAGAAGTTGAGGTACCAAGTTACCCATAGGGGCCCACATGACTTTTGGCGTTTCACCTCCTAGCGTTAGGTTTTTGGATGTCTAGGGTTTTGGCATTCATGAGTAATATCAAAAAGGCCTCTGGAGCCTCATTGTAATCATTCTGCTCAGACGGATGTGTGTAGCAGCCACATCTCTTCTCAGAGATAACTACCACCATTCAAGCAAGTGTTTCAGTTCTGCAATTTTACAGTTTCAACCTATTTCATTTATTCAATAGAAGATATTGTTCATTGGATATATGTGTTGTTATTCATATATCTGTGTTTATTATATTCAGTCAGTTATTCCGTTCGTTTCGCTCCTAAATCCGGATCATGGGTCTCGTCGGTTATTACCAAAGATTCATAAAATAAAATAAAATAAAATAAAAAAATCAAAAATTGCAAGCCCCATTACTTCTTTGCAAAAGAAGGGAGTGAAATTTGAATGGACTCACAAATGTGAAGAAATTTTTCAGTAGTTGAAATATATTTTGACAAGTGCACCAATCTTAAATATCACAGATCTAGGTGAATATTTTGTGGTGTGCACTGATGTGTGAAAGGAAGGGATCAGTGGAGTCTTCACTCAAAAAGATCATGTGGTATGTTATGAGTCCCAAAATTAAAAGAGCATGAGAGTTACACTACCCATGACTTAGAATTAGCATACATTATTCATGCATTAAAAATGTGGAGACATTACCTCATGGGGAAAATATTTCAGCTAAGGACAGGCCACTGCGGCCTGAAGCATTTGTTTGGACAACCCACATTAAATGCTAGATAAACTAGATGGTTGGAATTTATGAGTGAATATGACTTTGAAATTAAACATATCAAAGGAAAATAAAATCGCATGATTGATGCACTCAACCTAAGGGCGCATGAGATGCATATTGAAACCATCAACATATACACCACATATTTGAAAGATAGAATTTTAGAAGCTGCAAATTTAGATCAACGATATTTAAAAACAAAAGAAACATTATAGCAAGACAATTTACAACAAAAATTCAATTATTATGAGATAAAATAGGATGGTATACTCACGTAAAGAGGGAAAATATATGTGCCAAATTCCAGTGAGCTAGAAAATACAGTGTTGAGGGAAATGCACAATGTTCCATATGTTGGGAACCCAGGATATCATAAATATTTTGCAGTTTTAAGAAGTCAATATTTTTGGTCTAGAATGAAGAAAGAAGTGCCTAATTACATATCCAGATACATGGAGTATTAGAAGGTGAAGACCGAACATAGACATCCAGTGGATTGCTACAACCATTTCCCATTCCTAAGTGGAAATGGGAAGTGGTTACAATTGATTTTATTACAAATCTTCCTAGAACAGTGAAGCAACATGACTCCATCATGGTGGTGCTAGAGAAATTGATGAAGGGTGCACATTTTATTCCATGAAGACTACACACAAGGCAACAAATATTGTGGAGATATACAAGAAAAAAGTTGTCAGGCTACATGGGGTGCCTAAGGAAATTCTTTTAGACAAAGATCCCAAATTCACATATAATGTTTGGAAAGGTTTTTCCAAAGGCTTTCTAACGAATTTAAATCTCAACATGGCGTATCACCCAGAGTCGTATGGGAAAAAAGAGAGGACTAACAAAATCATTGAAGACATGCTTAAAATGTATGTGATGGACCAACCATCAAAGTGGGAAGATTATATCTACTTATTATAGTTTATTTGATATAATGGGTATTGAGCCTCATTAAAAATGATTTTGTTTGAAGCATTGTGTGATAGGAAGTGGAACACACTGGTGAGTTGGGATAATCCAGTAGACAAAATTGTCAATGGGCCAGATTTGTTGAAGGAAATGGAAGAGCAGACGACAAAGATTAGGAAGAATTTAAAGGATGCACGAGACATGAAGAAAAGTTATGCAGACAAGAGCATAGTTTTCAGGGATTTTAAAGCGGGCGAACATGTATTTTTGAAAGTGGAAGCAAAGAGAAGTTTGCTAAGATTGGGTTGCTACCCAAAGTTGGCAGCAAGATATTGTGGGCCTTTTGAGATCTTAGAAAAGATAGGGATAATTGCATACATGCTAGAATTTCCTACATCCATGAGAGTGCATAATTTTATTATTAAATAAATGTGTGTCTGACCCTAAGCACATAATTGATTGGATTGTGATCTAGGTGGAAAACAAAGGGGATTTCTGGGTTGAACCAATACGCATCTTGGGCCAGAAAGTCAAAGCGCTAAGGAAAAAATCCATAGGTCCTGAAGGTGCCACATGGGAGCATGAAGAAACTATGCAAGAGGAATAACCGTGAATTTTTTACAATTTTGAAGAAAACAAGAGTTAAAAATACAAGACTCCATTTTTGGGCAGCTATAATTTTGGAACCACATCTTAGAATTCTTGGTCACCTGCATTGATAGCCCTGATAAAAGAATGGTGCAGCTCGATGGAATGAGAACAGTGAAGGGGTGCATTCCTTGGGTCAACAAATTGAGAAAAATGAGAGATTATGGTTGGAACTGTGGTTGGAGTTGTGAAATTGCAAAAAAAATAGTCTTTCTAAGTATTGTGGTGTAAATTTTATATGTTTTTTGGCATGGTGTTATGCACCGGGGATGGTGCACAATTGTACGGGAGGAAGAATGTAACATCCCCACCATAATCCCTAGTTTAGTTAATGCATAATGTAAATATAATGAAATGTGGATATGGCCAATCGATGTAATATGCAAATTGTATTTCTCTTTTTAAATAAACAAGATGTAATACCGACTGTTGGGGGACATGGCCAGAGATGGGGGATGAGTTTTCTACAAGGAAAAGGAGTGTCTAAGAGGGGCCAAAGGGCGGAATTATTTAATGGATATTAATTCAAAACCCAGATTTCTGAATTTTGTTACCATTGGGGGCAACCTTATGATTTTCCCTTGAGTGTAGAAGAGCATGATCATTGAATACATGTAAGAGGGTGGGTGTAGAAAGTCATGTCCTATAGTTATTGGGGAGCATGTGAATGAATTACAATCAACAATTGGGTAGAGTGAGCAGTCAATTGGCTTAGGAAAATAGAGGAAATTTGTAGGGGGAGAACATGCAGTTTTTATAGGCATGTTTTTGCATGAACAATAAGCAGAGAGAAGGGAAGAAGAGAATTGGAGCTAGAGCAAGAAGGTTGGGTGAATTCTAGAGCATATTTTGAGCTAAATACTGAAGAAGCAAGTTTTCAGACTTGCAGAAGAACTAGGTTGTCAATCCTGAGGAGTGAACTCACGTGTGAGTTGCAATGTAACAACAAGTGATTGATGTTGTTTTTTCTGGTAGTTTTCCTAGTAGTGAGTTCCCTTGAGTTCCCAGTAGTGAGATTCTTGGTTACATGTGCCAGAGAGACCCTGGTAAAAAATGTTGCAGCTTGATGGGCTTAGAGGAGTGAAGGGTCACATTCCTTGGGTTGGGCAGGTCAAGAGGTAGAGAGCTGGTGAAAATCAGGACAGTTATAGGAGAATGTTAGTGGGTTGTGAGATATCTAAGTTGTGAGTGGACAGTGAGAGACACCCTTTTCCTTTGTATTACTAGCCCCAACTTAGGGGTGACTTTAGTTGAGATATGGAACAACAAGTCTATGGTTGGGTGGAATGTTTGTCCCAAGTAGCTAGTTGCACAACTGTTTTAAAAAGATAAGTGTTTTTCTATTCTTTTGAATTAACTTATTAGTTTAATTGTTGTGCATTTTTACTCTGTGAATGGGAATGAATTACATGTTGTTGTATTGAGTTATTAGTTGCATTCATGTTCATTTATAAATTTGTAGACGCATTTAATTATTTGGTATCATAAACTAGTTTGTATAATACATGGTTGGTGTAACACCCCTCCTAGCTAAGGATGACTACTCAGTTAACTGGTGAAATTTTTTTTTTCTTTTTGTTACAGTGTGTGCGCGTGTGCAGAAGAAACATCCCCCTAGACTCTACGTCAACCTTGAACCAACAGGACGCAAGTGAGACGGTCATAATCCAGACGACCCGACATGGCATAACAACGACAAGAAGCAACGCCCCGAACAGGAGGCGGAAACAAAGGCTATAGGCACAGACAGATATCAGGGTTAGGCGCCAGATGGTCACAAATGGAAGAATCCGTCAGTAGAGTCGCAGTAGTGGAACGGTGCCTTTAAACAGCCCGAGACTACTGATACGGCCCAGAAGGTGTCGCAAGAGTGGAACTGTGCCTTTAAACAGCCCGAGACTCTTGATACGGCACCAGATTCACACACCGGGTTACACACAGACATACATACTGAACTGCTAGAAGAGTCTATATCCCGACCGACACGGCAAACTACCCAACACAACCACCAAGTACTTACAGGACCAGGGACAACAATAAGCGTGACGCACTGCATTCCTCTAAAGAAGGCCATAACGAGCAACGACCTCCATACCCTAAAGGTAAACCTCGACATTACGCTCTCCTCATTAACTTGCCCTCCCTACCCGATTATTACCAGACAATTCTAGTAACCTAACCACATATAGCATTGCGATATCATTCATTAACATTACGCATCAAATTAGGTTGATAACCATCCTTGCGAACTAGCATTCATTAACCATATTAACATTCCATTAGTA
>SNQJ01S0014859.1:0-31021 GCA_010110895.2 Picea sitchensis
ATTAATAACCAACAACCACCATAACAACATCCTCAAAGGGTTTGACAACTTCAAGAATCTTGTGATAAAATTGAGAGAATCTCGTATTAAACTCGGATATGTATTCTCCATTCTTGCACTTCAATATGTTGAACTCCATCAAGTAATACTTATTTTTCTCCTTTTTCATGTCCCAATTTTCAATGAAATTGTATTGAAAAAGAATATGAGAGGTAATGGAATTATCATGAATATTCCTTGATTTGTAAACCACTATGGATATTCCACTAGGACACTTCGCCATAATATATCTTATAATATTATGAAATCTTAGACTATGCAAACTAATTTTCCTTAGATCCCATATTATGTTTTCTCTAATATTACCACCTACCCCACCCCACCCTCATTGAGGATGGGGTAACATTAGAAAAAACATAATACAACAAGAAAAAAAATTGAAAATGAAGACAAAAAACATAATAATAGGATATACAATATTGGATAAAGATTTATTATAGGAAGGGGAATGTAATAAAATAAAATGGAAATGAAGACGAGAATGTAATAAAAGGATATGCAATATTGGATAAAGATTTATTATATGACATAAGATTTATTATAATAAGGGGAATGTAATAATTATGCCGAAGGCATATTTATGGATAGGTTTTGTAGAAAACCTATCAACTAGTTGACAGTTTTTCTAAAACCATCCTTTCGAAACCACATTATACACAAACATGTCAACAAGCAAAAATTGTCAACAAAAACCTGTTAACTAATGCCTTTACATCATTTTCTCTCCACCTGTCCCCCTCCTTTATTTTTCGTTGGATTAACGTCCCGATACCACTCCTCTTTCAACCGAATACCACTCCGTTGTCCAACATATTAACGTCTCGATACCACTCATCTACTCTATCGACCGAATACCACTCCGTTGTTGAGTAGTTCCTTGTGCCATTCAAAATAGATTTCCCATATCTAATCAGACAGTTTTTTCCCCACCACCTCGGATTTTCCCACCGCCTTCCATACCCATTAACCTATTCTTTAGCCTTACCCTTTCCCTCTGCTTTCTCTTCATTGGGAGTTGCTTCATGTGGCTTTTCTTTTTGAAGCATACTCTCCACAAATGATGTGCTTTTTTTCTTCTAGCATTTTGGCTGATGATTCTTCTTTGGCCAACGATTCTTCAATGTTTTCTCCTGCTTTCATTTCAACATCTGCCCTTTTGGTAATCCTTCACAGTTTCGAACCCACGACCATTCAATTTATCGCATATATGAGCACAGTTGTCACTGTAAGCAGCAGAAATAACAGAGGAAGGGAATTTTATAATGCCTTCCAGATGCATCCATTTCCGTTCTGTTGTATCTCGCCGGTGATCATCAAGGAGACAGAAATAATGCTCATCTATGCGCAAACCATATGCCTGCTCTCGGCTATGAATGATGAAGAGACCCCATCAAATGATGCCAATAATTCTCCCACCCGCCCGAGGTCTCTTCCTCCGCCTCCACCGCCTCCTCCAAATTGTACCAAGCTCAATAACATCATTATAGGTGACGACGTTGTGGGCATTCTACAGAAATGGGTGAACTACGGCAAGGGGTGGAGGTGTCGGTGGTTCGTGCTTCACGAAGGAGTTCTGTCGTATTACAAAATTCACGGCCCTCACAAGATTTCCATTAATAGAGAGACGAAGAAGGTCGTGCAAGTGATTGATGAGGATTCACTTAAGCTTATGAGGAAGCCGAAGAGTCAGGGGATAGAGCCCAATCACTACCACTAACCTCTTGGAGAAGTGCATTTAAAGGTACCAGCTCTTAATTTTAATTTTTAGGCCTTTAAGATCCATATTTAGTAGTAATTTTGACGACTGTCAAGATTTTGACCATATCTTTACACTGGTAGAGCTAAATCTTTAGTGGGATCATCTTCATCGCCCACTTGGGCAGCTTCCTACTTGGATTCCAGCGGGGTATATTTTTCTTTAGGCTTCGAGGCAGGGGGCATTACACTTAATTCCTCTTCAGAATCCTCACCTAGGGCAGGGATTTCATCCACTGTTTTCTCTATGGTAGGAACCGTTTTAGTAGGACTTGAGATGGGAGATTCTTCATTGAAGGCATTTTCAGTTGTGGGTTCAATCTCGGTATAAGTTTCATAGCTTCCTCTACAACATTCACATGTTTTTCACTTGCAATCATTCCAACGGACGCATAGAGTGTCGAAGGTCACCTCTGGGTTCTCGTGGCTGCCGGAGAGGTTGATTCCGATCGCCATGGCCATGAACATGCAGACTGAGTGTGCAAGTGCCATTGCCACTAGAAAGGATAGGGCGATGTAATTGTTGGTGGTGAGCTTTGCTGAAAAAAAAGAAACAGAAACACCACTATAATAGGAACCAGAAAAAGATATGTTCATTGGCGTAGATGAAGATGAGCATGGAGAAGAACTTGACCAATGTAGCCCTAAGAGAGTCTGGATAGGTGGCCTTCTCAGGAAACTCAGTGTTTATGGGATTTGATCACTGGTATCCTAGCTGCCAATAATTGGGTGTATGGAATCTTGAAGATTTGAATGAAGAAACTGGCTCATGAATGCTAATGATATTATGATACCGAGGGAGTCCGATAATTTTGTTATAATTTTGTGACTAGAAAGTGGACACCTCCCTATCCACATGTGGATGCACGACCCACCACGTGGTAATAACATGTAATGCCCGTCAATTTAGTTCAGCATTTGTGACTGGAAAGTGGACACCTCCCTATCCACATGTGGCTGCACGACCCACCATGTGGTAATAACATGTAATTGCATGCCAATTTAGTTCAACATGATTTCTTAAGTTGGATGTTGTTCCAAGTTCGTATAGAGGCCAAAAAATCGAAAAAATACTCGGAGGAGAGATTTAGCGACTAAAGTGTGATAAACATCTCTAATACTTCACAATGTTGTTTGGATCTAATCCATTGAACAATGCATTTACATGGGTATATGTCATTTAGTTTTTTTTTTTAATTATAAACCAGGTAGAACATTAATTTTAAAGGACTAGTTGCGCTCTGATTGCATTAACCTACTCAATTATCGCTATTGAGTTTCCCTCAATTTCCATCTCTGTAAGACCATATTGTTTTTTTATTTGAATATAACAGGGGAGCAAGACCATATTGTTTTTTTATTTGAATATAACAAGGGAGGGAAATATGACCTATGTTTTCCCTCTGTATGTTCTTAATGAAGTGGGCCACTAGCTTGCTACATAGTAAAAAGTGTGTTCTCCAAGATAAAAATATTAAATTGTGTGTTTCAGTCCAACTACCCCCTCACACATTTTTTTTTACAATGTGTGGAGCATATTGTTGTGGGGAATTCATCTGAAACCCCATTTGAAGAACCTTATGTTGTTTATTGATTCGGAACCACGAGTAATTCCATATTTGAGATGGCATTATATCATTGGATTTTGTAATATTTGGGCCTTTTAGTCTCTCCATTTGTGTTTTCCCTGACTTTTAAAGGCTTTACAACAATACATTTATTAGTACGAGCTATTTCTATGGGGTTATTGCATAGTTCTTCTTTTGGGGTTTTTACAAGATGTTTGCATTAAGTATGAGATATTTATGTGAGTTTAACAAGGTTAAACTGAAATTTGAATTATTTTACAAATGCTTTTGTGCTTTGAGTTGAGTTAAGTTAAGTTAAGGATCACTCTCCCGTATTTCATCTTTTTCATCAAAATATAAATTAATGAAAGTTGAATTATTTTATTTTACAAAATGCTTTTGTGCAGTGAGTTGAGTCACAGATAACCAAGGAACAATGGTCAAAGTAACAGGGAAGCAAATCACAACTCATTGATTACGCTTTCTTAATTGATTAAGAAATTCATTTAAAATGTAAGCAACTATAAATAGTCGTGTTGAGTGATTGAAAAAAGTGTTTCATCAATCTTTTTTTCCTATTTAATATATATTAAAATAATCCATCATGTGGTTAAAACCAAATAATCTTGGTGAGTGATGGAAAAGTGTTTCATCAATTTTTCATATTTGATATAGTTTAAATAATGTTCTGGAGTGATGGAAAAGTGTTTAACCACTTTTGTTTTATATTTGATATATTTTATTCTCTTTCAATACAATGGAAAAGATGAAAAAGATATTTGTTGTAATTGAATTGCCATGTTGATATATAATATTTCGTATTTTATTAATTTAAATTAATTCATTTTAATTTTAAGATAAAAATGTTAATTATATTTTTAATAAAAAATTTAAACTATTACATTGTTAACACTTTGTCTATTTTTGAAATTTTATGAGATTAATTTTTTTTCTAAAAATACTTGGACATACTTGGACCTCCAAAGTAACTTCTTGATTTGTTCTAAAATGTACCACTTGTGGTTTTTGGAAAATTTTCAATTAAATTCAATTTGATAAATTTGCATGGCTCCTTATTTACTTGCTCATTCTTTACACTAGAATTGTTCCTTCTTTTAACTTTATGCCAACTTTAATGCTAAACTCTTTTAACTTTTGTTTCTTTTTTAAGATAATGGTAGCATTTTTCATTCATAAATTCATCATATTTTTTTGTGGTATTGTAAATTTGTCATATTTATCTAGGGTATTGGCTTTCAAGATCTTTAGAGCATCAATTTTTCATCAATATGACACATTTTTATATGGATATGTTGTTTTGATTTTCAGATTTTAACATCTTTAGAACATAATCGTTTTCGTTCTCATTAGTCATGAGTTTTCCATGTGGGTATGTAGTTCTGAGGGGCCTATAGACGATATTGGTATCCATTTATGAAATGAATGGTCTGCTCTTAAAAATAAGCGAAAGTAAGAACATACATTACAGAATGAACACCAACAACCTTCCACCACAATCGGTCGGTCTATAATATTTCAGACACGAGGAGATCTTTCAAGTCTGATGATTAGTTATCACCACTTGGCAATTACACACTCTTCATAACTTCAAATTATTTGGAATATTTACACTTGTCGTGTCAAGTGTATATTTGTTTTATAAAACAAATGGATGCAAAATTCATTGACGAGTACAATATTAGTGCACCTCCTTTATTTTATCTAATAAAAAAATGCATGAGTTATCTTTTATATTGTGTAGCAATGAATGCAGAAAGCAAACAAACTATGCTTCTATATCAATCATGTTCCAAGTTGGTGGTAATGCAACATATCATTCGCATATCACATTGTATGTGCGCAATAGACATGCACAAACGACGAGAGAAAAAAGAAGAATATGACACAAGGTCAAGAGGGGGGAAGAACTCCCATACAAAAGAAAAGCAGGACAAAGAATAATTCACAACATGGTTCTACACAAGGACCACCGCGCACAAAACATGCACCAAGAGGAATGACAGAGAAGGTGCACACAGAAGAAATAAGAACATAGACATAGGAGAAACCTATGGAGGAAGAAATGGTGCAAAATACATGCATGGATACACAGATGCCTGAGGCATCTGAGCCATCAGAGGCCCAACGAAAGAGAACAAGGGAGCAATCAAGTGGCTCCAGGAAGAAGGCAAAGGCCCACATAAAAACAATGGAAACATCATCGACAATATATGATGTGGAGTCGATCGCCACGACAGTGGAAGATCGACTGTCAGAGGTGTGGGAAAATGTTGAAAATCATCGGGATTCAATTATGGAGAAAGTATAGGAGGTAGAAGATGCGCTGGAGAAGTTGAAGATAAGGGCATAACAACAATACAAGGACAAACCAGTGAAGGCTAGGGAAGGAGTCCCTGCTCAAGAAACAACGGATATCATAGTGTAGGGAAGTGCCAACTTTATATTAAGACCTGAGATGCTATTTCTTGATGAGGAGACAATGCAGAAGCCCTTAAAAGACATTGAGATAATGGACTTGGCTTTGCCCAAGATTCCAACAAAGGCGCTATATAAATTAAATGTTAGTGTCGCGCAGGAGATTCAGTCTAGAGCAAGGTCTGACGTGGAAAATTTACAAATATCATAGGAGGAGAATATCATACTGAAGGAAGTCATCAGCCAAGAAGGGCAAGAGAAAAATATGGTGCAACAAAAAGTGGATGAGATGGAGAACCAGATACATGTAGTATTTCAAGCCATCTTAGACAACGCAGAATCAGAGGGAGCATCTTTGGAAGAGAATATGAGAAAGATAGTGCAAACTTTGCAACAATACAAAGACCAGATCAAGGAACTAGTGGAGTGCGTAGTACCTACTACTCCTCTATACGTCAGAGCGCAAAGAGAGCAAGAAGCGACATCATTTGGAAAGAACATTTCCTAGAATATACATGGAATGAAAAAATTGTTGGAGAAGAGTGCCCAACTATGGAAACAACTATTAGAGGATGGGAGCCTACAAGAGTTGCAAGGGCAGGAGGATAAATTCCATGCAATAATGACAGAGGTAAAGTAGCGACAAAAGACAATGTCACTGCCCAAGAAAATCAAGACTTCCGCAGAAATGAAGAGCCTACAGGAAGATAAAAAAGTGGTGCAGGTGCAGAAGATCACAAGACAGGCTCAGTTGGATCCCCTAAAAGAAAAGGCAGAGCAGTTGGTAATGGAAATCAATGCAACGAAAGTGTGCATCAAATAGATAGGCTTGGAGGGGGGAGAGATATTAAGACCTCCAATCACCATGCAAATGGTAGAGGCAATGACAGAGAAGGGCAACCAAGCTCAGAAGCAATGCCAACAGATAGCAAAGATGTACAAAGCACTGGAACATGCAGTAAAAGAGGGTGGAGTCCATGAGTGACTCAGGACAAGTCACGATGTCAGTGTTGGGGATATATTGGCGCAGGCCAATTTTGGGAAAAATCGAAGAAGTTTTGAAGGAATTAAAGCAGCGTCAAAAAATAGGGGAGCGTGTCGAAAATAAAGGAAAAGCGGCACTAGAAAGATAGGAAAAGCAACACATGAGAGGAAAGCATGCAAGGAATGCATGCAAGAAATCTAACCAAATTATGGTTAGGGTGTAAGAGATTGTAATGGATGATAATCCAAAAATAAGTATAAATAAGTACCTAGGAGGTCTAGGTTGGGGGTTCCAGAATGTTAGAGAATACAATTTTTCTTGGCTAGGAGAATTACTGTAAGATCTGATACATTTTTGTAAGATGTTGCATTGTAGGAGAGTCAAGCAAATAGACCTTGAGGTTTAGATCGTAGGTTGAAGAGCATGGTGCGATCTAATCAGCCTCAAAAGAGTCATGGGGTTTGTTTTGTGATTGTATGAACAAAGTTGTAGTGCACGTGGCACCATATATTATAGAACCATAATAAAAGAGCCTAAGGGCCAGATCTTTGTGGACGTAGCCTGGGAGGGGGTGAACCATGGTAACACCCGTGTAATGTGTTTATTACATAAGTATTTTTTCTCAGTAGTTAGTTGATGAATGAATAATTCTGTGAGATCTGTCAATTGTTATATTTTTTAGAAGGCATGCACACACTTAATAGGTGAATGGATCTTGAGAATAATAGAAGGAACTACCAGATCACGACTTAAGAAGGTGAAATGTAATCCCAGATAACCACTTTTTCTTAGACTGTAAACATTTGAGCATTGCAGTCACCTATAGAACTATCTCGGGTGAGACTATGCAATACATCCGATGTGTTGTGTTGCCTTTTGGTTTACGAGGAGGGACGATAGTCTTAAAGGGCTTTGTTGGAATCTTGTTCAGATCTGAACTTGGGTTAGCCAAAGAGTAGGAAGAGAGATTAAGAACCAACAACCACCATAACAACATCCTCAAAGGGTTTGACAACATCTAGAATCTTGTGATAAAATTGAGAGAATCTCATAATAAACTCGGATATGTATTCTCCATTCTTTCACTTCAATATGTTGAACTCCATCAAGTAGTACTTATTTTTCTCCTTTTTCATGTCCCAATTTTCAATAAAATTGTATTGAAAAATAATATGAGAGCTAAGGGAATATTTATCATGAATATTCATTGATTTGTAAACTACCATGGATATTCCACTAGAACACTTTGTCATAATATATCTTATAATATTATGAAATCTTAGACTATGAAAACTAATTTTCCTTAGATCCTATATTATGTTTTCTCTAATATTACCGCCCACACCACTCCACCCTCATTGAGGATGGAGTAACATTAGAAAAAACATAATACAACAAGAAAATAAGTTGAAAATGAAGACAAAAAACAAAATAATAAAATATGCAATATTAGATAAAGATTTATTATAAGACGTAAGATTTATTATAAGAAGGGGAATGTAATAAAATAAAATGGAAATGAAGACGAGAATGTAATAAAAGGATATGCAATATTGGATAAAGATTTATTATAAGACATGGAATGAAGATTGATCAATTCATGGGTTTTGTTTTGAATTTGCAAGAAGATGAAAAAAATGACCAAGTCATGATTTGGATAATTTTTTTACATTTTACCATGTTGTTCATTTCTTAGGAAGTAGTATGTTATTCACCATTAAAAAGCAATTAGCAAATTCATTTTCTTAGGAAGTAGTATATCATTCACCATTAAAAAGTAACCAGATAAAAATTTTAGATGTTACCATGATTTCCATTTCTTAGGAAGTAGTGCATCATTCACAATTAAAAAGTAGTTAGCAAATTCATTTCTTGGGAAGTAGTATGTCATTCACCATTAAAAAGTAATGAGCAAATTCACTTTTTAGGATAATACATGTTTATTCATGTTCAAATTTCGTAGAGGTCATCTTGTGGATATTATGTGGAAAACTAATACCTAGGGTATTTGGTATTTTTTTTATTAAATTGGAGATATAATTTTAGACAAAATTGTAATTTTTTATTGTTTAAATTGCATTTCTTAATGCATAAATGGATTCAACTTTCGAGAGTTTTTTGATACACTAAAATTATACTCGCTTAATCACTCAAATCTATATATCTAACAATTTCTAACCAAATTTTGATCAAAATTAAACAAATAATATCCCCCCCCCAAAAAAAAAATGTAAAACGTTTAAATTACTGGAATCATGGAATCACGGGCACACCTTTCCCAAAAAGAAGAAGAAAGTACCCATATGAAACACACTGTTACATCGCCAAAGGAGGTTTTCATCCTCGCCTACATCATCTAACCTTTAAAGCTAGAGTGTCGAGCACCCCTTATCTCTCCTGTCCTTGTGCAGCCAAAGGGAGTCCTCGAGTAATTAGTAAATGGGAGGTATAATCAATCTGGAAAACTCTAGATCTATTGAGCTCCATCAAAATAAAAAATTATTTCACCTAAAATCTATGCATGTTTATGTATTTCACACAACCACCCGTGCATTGCAGACCTGAAAGTACACAGGAACCCATTAATTGCAATGCATCCCATCATGCATGCTAGAAATGGGAACATAAACCCTAACAAGAATATATTAGTTTTAATTTGATGATGATTTGACAACAAAGAGCACTGCTTAATTTTTTTAAGATGTAATAATTCTGTCAGTACCGATTAACAACACTTGTATTAATTGTGAATTAGCATGGGTAGGTGTTTATTTCCTTTATCCATACACCTATCACATAAAAAACCTACCCAGATTTCCAATTACTTGATCTCTATTTGCAACAAGATTGTTAGGTTGCAAGCTAATGCACAAGTGTAGAAAGGAGGAGGTACACACAGGCGTAGTAGCAGCTGTAGCACAATGCACGAAGGGGAGCTCGATGAGTTGGACCCCTTATCTACTAAACTCCTTCTTGGAAGATTGCAAGGACACACAATATTGGGGATTTGAGTTCCACTACTCACGGTTACTCATCATCATTGCATTGGTGGGATGGAAAGAACCCACATACAACATGTTCCTGTAGAGAACAAGAAAGTGTGGCGCGACACACTACATGTCTCTTCGAAGAACAATAGATCCCAGGAAAAAGAAAATCAGCAACGACGTATTCACGCTATACTTAACAGAGATCCATAACAGGTTGACAGACACATGGAAAATTTCCTCCAAAACTATCGAGGAGTTTGGACAGATAGAGAATTTCCAAGCATCACGCCATAGTATGTGGATACAAGAAAAGAGGGATCTAGCCAAGGAGTGGCTATAGTTGAATTACTGCATGACGATGCAGGATATCCAGATGGAGGTCTAGGAGTGGTCTGAAGAGTGGAAAATCCCAATGATCCCAAATACAGTGCTAGGAGAACAAACTAGGACGTAGGACAGAATAGTCCATGCGCATCAGACATGAACAAACGACATGAGCAAAAAGAAGAATACAACACAAGGTCAAGAGGGGGGAATCACTCCCATACAAAAGAAAAGAAGGACACAAAAGAAATCACAACATGGTTCTACACAAGGACCACCACACACAAAACATGTACCAAGAGGAATGACAAAGCAGGTGTGCGTAGAAGAAATAAGAACATAGACACAGGAGAAACCTACGGAGGAAGAAATGGCGCATAATACATGCATGGATACACAGATGTCTGAGGCATCTGAGCTATCATAGGCCTAACGAAAGAGAACAAGGGAGCAATCAAGTGGCTCCAGAAAGAAGGCGAAGGCCCACAGAAAACCAATGGAGACATCATTAACAACAGATGATGTGGAGTTGATCGCCATGACAGTGGAAGATCAACTGTCAGAGGTGTGGGAAAATGATGAGAATCACCGAGATTCAATTCTGGAGAAAGTATAGAAGGTAAAAGTTGTGTTGGAGTAGTTGAAGATAAGGGGAGAACAACAATAGAAGGACAAACCAGTGAAGGTTAGGGAATGAGTCCCTGCTCAAGAAACAATGGAGATCATAGCGTAGGGGAGTGACAACTTTATATTAACACCTGAGATGTTATTTCTTGATGAGGAGACAATGCAGGAGCCCTTACAAGACATTGAGATATTGGACTTGGCTTTTCCCAAGATTCCAACAAAGGCGTTGTATAAATTACAGGTTAGTGTCATGCAAGAGATCCAGTCCAGAGCAAGGTCTGATGCGATGAATTTACAGATAACGTGTGAGAAGAATATCATACTGAAGGAAGTCATCAACCAAGAAGGGCAAGAGAAAAAGATGGCGCAACAAAAAGTGGACGAGATGGAGAACCATATACATGTAGTATTTCAAGCCATCTCAGACATCACAGAATCAAAGGAAGCATCTTCAGAAGAGAAGATGAGAATGATAGCACAGAATTTGCAACAACACAAAGACCAGATCAAGGAACTAGAGGAGTGCACAATACCTACTACTCCTCCAGACATTAGAGTGCAAAGAGAGAAAGACATGACATCATGTGCAAAGAACATCTCCGAGAATATACATGGAATGACAAAACTATTGGAGAAGAGCGCCCAACTGTGGAAACAACTATTAAAGGATGTGAGCCTACAAGAGTTGTAAGGGAAGGAAGATAAATTGCATGCAACAATGCCAAAGGTAAAGTAGCGACAAAAGAAAATGTCACTGCCAGAGAATATCAAGACTGCCGGAGAAATGAAGAGCCTACAGGAAGAGAAAAAAGTGGTGCAGGCATAGAAGATCGCAAGACATGCTCATTTGGAGCCCCTGCAAGAAAAGGCAGAGCAGTTGGTTGTGGAGATTGACGCAAAAAAAGTGTGCATTGAACATATAGGCTTGGAGGGGGGAGAGATATTAAGACCTCCAGTCACCACGCAGATGGTAGAGGCAATGACAGAGAAGAGAAACCAAGCTCAAGAGCAATGCCATCAGATAACAGAGATGTACGAAGAATTGAGACATGCAATAAAAGAGGGTGGAGTCCATGAGTGACTCGGGATGTGTTACGATGTCAGTGTTGGGGGCCTATTGGTGCAGACCAATTTTGGGAAAAATCAAAGAAGTTTTGAAGGAAATAAAGCAGCGCCAAAAAATAGGGGAGCGCGTCGGAAATAAAGGAAACAAGGTGCCAAAAAAAGAGAAAAAACAACACGTGAGAGGAAAGCATGCAAGTCGTGCATGCATGAAAACCTAACCAAATTAGGGTTAGGGCTTTTTGTAAGAGATTGTAATGGATGATAAGACGAAAATAAGTATAAATAAGTACCTAGGAGGTCTAGGTCGGGGGTTCCAGAATGTTAGAGAATACAGTTTTCCTTGGCTAGGAGAATGATTGTAAGATCTGATACCTTTTTGTAAGATGTTGTGTTGTAGGAGAGTCAAATAACTAGACCTTGATGGTTAGATCGTAGGCTGAGGAGCATGGTGCGATCTAGTCAGCGTCAAAAGAGTCATGGAGTCTGTTTTGTGATTGTATGAACATAGTTGTAGTGCACACGACGCCATATATCATAGAATCATAATTAAAGAGCTTAAGGGCCAGATCTTTGTGGATGTAGCTTAGGAGGGGGTGAACCACGGTAACATCTATGTAATGTGTTAAGTGATATGTTTATTACATAAGTATTTTTTGTAAGTAGTTAGTTGATGAATGAATAATTCTGTGAGATCTTTCAATTGTTAGATTTGTTAGAAGGCATGCATACACTTAATAGGTGAATGGATCTTGATAATAATAGAAGGAACTACCATATCATGGCTTAAGATGGTGAGATGTAATCCCAGATCCCCACTTTTTCTTAGACTATAAGCATCTGAGCATTGCAGTCACCTATAGAACTATCTCAGCTGAGACTGCATCCTATGTGTTGTGTTGCCTTTTGGTTTACCAGGAGGGTCGATAGTCTTAGAGGGCTTTGTTGGAAGCTTGTTCATATTTGAACCTGGGTCAACCAAAGAGTAGGAAGAGAGATTAATAACCAACAACCACCATAACAACATCCTCAAAGAGTTTGACAACATCAAGAATCTTGTGATAAAATTGAGAGAATCTCATATTAAACTCGGATATGTATTCTCCATTCTTGCACTTCAATATGTTGAACTCCATCAAGTAATACTTTCTTTTCTCCTTTTTCATGTCCCAATTTCCAATGACATTGTATTGAAAAAGAATATGAGAGCTAAGGGAATTATCATGAATATTCATTGATTTGTAAACTACTATGGATATTCCACTAGAGCACTTCGTCATAATATATCTTATAATATTATGAAATCTTAGACTATGCAAGCTAATTTTCCTTGGATCCCATATTATGTTTTCTCTAATATTACTGTCCACTCCACTCCACCCTACCTCACCCTCACTGAGGATAGAATAACATTAAAATAAACATAATACAAAAAAAAAAAATTGAAAATAAAAACAAAAATGTAATAAAAAAATATGCAATATTAGATAAAGATTTATATAAGAAGGGGAATGTAATAAAATAAAATGGAAATGAAGACTAGAATGTAATAAAAGGATATGCAATATTGGATAAAGATTTATTATAAGACGTAGAATGAAGATGTATCAAATCATGGGTTTTGTTTTGAATTTGCAAGAAGATGAAAAAAATGACCAAGTCATGATTTGAGCTAGTAAAATAGCCAAAATATTCATTTCATAATTTGGATAATTTTTTTAAATGTTACCATGATATTTAGGAAGTAGTATGTCATTCACCATTAAAAAGCAATTAGCAAATTCATTTTCTTAGGAAGTAGTATGTCATTCATCATTAAAAAGTAATGAGATAAAAATTTTAGATGTTACCATGATGTCCATTTTTTTTTAGGAAGTAGTATGTCATTTACAATAAAGCAAATTCATTTTGTCATTGCCAGTTAAAAAAAGTAATTAGCAAATTCATTTATTAAGAAGTAGCATGTCATTTAAGTAATTAGCAAATTCATTTATTAGGAAGTAGCATGTCATTCACCATCAAAAAGTAAATAGCAAATTCACTTTTTTAGGATAATACATGTTTATCCATGTTCAAATTTCAAAGAGTTCATCTTGTGGATACTATGTGGAAAACCTAGGTATATGTGGAAAACTAATACCTAGGGTATTTGGTATTTTTTTATAAATTGGAGATTTAATTTTAGACAAAATTTGTAATTTTTTTATTGTTTAAATTGTATTTCTTAATAAATTCAGCTTTCTGAAAATTCTTTAAGAAATTAGAATTATATTAACTTAATCACTTAAATCTACATATCTAACAATTTCTAACAAAATTTCAATCAGAATTAAACAAATAATATAAAAAAAACAAAAACAAAATGTAAAACGTTTAAACCACTGAAATCAGGGAGAACCAGGGGCACGCCTTTCCCAAAAAGAAGAAGAAAGTACCCATATGAAACGCACTGTTACATCGCCAAAGGAGGTTTTCATCCTCGCGTACGTCATCTAACCTTCAAAGCTGGAGCGCCCCTTATCTCTCCTGTGCTTGTGCAGTCAAAGGGAGTCCTCGAGTAATCACTAAATGGGAATGTATAATCAATCTGGAAAACTCTAGATCTATTGAGCTCCGTGACAATCGACAATTATTTCACCTAAAATCTATGCACGTTTATGTGTTTCACACAACTGCCCGTGCATTGCAGACCTGAAAGTACACAGGAACCCATTAATTGCAATGCATCCCATCATGCATGCTGGAAATGGGAACAGAAACCCTAACAAGAATATATTAGTTTTAATTTGATGATGATTTGACAACAGAGAGCCCTGCTTAATTTTTTTAAGATGTAATAATTCTGTCAGTACAGATGAACAACACTTGTATTAATTGTGAATTAGCATAGGCAGGTGTTTATTTCCTTTATCCATACACCTATCACATCAAAAACCTATCCAGATTTCCCATCACTTGATCTCTATCTTCAGCCTTTAGGAATCCGTCGGTGTAAATACGATCTCCATATCACAGAAACATGTGGAGAATCCGTCGGTGGATTCATGGCGATATGCGGCGGTGAAGCACTAATAGTCCCATTACGTGTCAATTATACATTTTGAAATATTGAATATAACAGGCAGCGAGTCCAGAAATTGTTATAAATATGCGCTGCCCGACCTCCTTACGATTATAATTGTGTTGAAAGTTAGTCTGAAGAATTTGTTGATCTACGTGTTGGAAGAGATGAAGCGTCTGGTGTTTAAGGTGGCTGGTAAGAGAGAGAAAGCAAATGGAAATCCTGCGGCGGCAGCAGCAGTGGTAAAGGTGGCTGGTAAGAGCGGGAAAGCAAATGGAAATCCTGCAGCAGCAGCAGCAGCAGCAGTGGCAATGGTGGCTGGTAAGAGCGAGAAAGCAAATGGAAATCCTTGGTAAGAGCGGGAAAGCAAATGGAAATCCTGCAGCAGCAGCAGCAGCAGCAGTGGCAATGGTGGCTGGTAAGAGCGGGAAAGCAAATGGAAATCCTGCAGCAGCAGCAGTAGCTTGTTCACCTAGGTATTTATGAATCTGATCTATATGTATTAGGGTTAGCTGAATTCTCTCATGCTCTTGTGTTTCAAGGTATATATGAATCTGGGCTATATTTTCTAGGGTTAGCTAAATTCTCTACAGGTTTTGCTTCGTTTTCTTATTGTATTTTTGGTTTTTAGAGGGCGCTTCCAAGGATGTGCAGGTTCCTCTGATAATTATGTTAAAGAAGTCTACAATTCGAGCAATGAAATATCGGTCGATGAAAGTAAAGAAAGCGTGAAACAGATATGGTGGATTCCCCATCCTAGGTCTGGCATTTTCCATCCGGAAGGGCAGCACAAGATGATAGACGCCGTGCCTCCTGCACAGCCCTCCGAAGACGAGAAAACAATCTGGTTCAGGGCCTAGGTACCCTGAACCTAAATGCGTCGCTCATATCTCTTCAATTATACTATGCTGGAGGTCGCTCATATCTTTTCAACTATTCTATACTACATTAGCAACTGAGGAATTCATGTTGCGGTTTTTTGAGGATGGAAAATTGTGCCGTAATAGAATATGGTTCTATTGTAACTAGATATATAAGGTTCGTCGTATTGGATTTTGAACTTTTTTGTAGAGTTGGTTCCTAAAGACTCTTTGAAATATAAGAAGCCTGTACACAACTATAGGCTTGTATCGCTATGCGGACATCGTTCTCCTTTTCAATGAAAGTTCGAAAAAGTAGGTGATTTAAATTGTACAGTTTTGGCCATCTTCAGAGTTTTAGTTTCATCTTGTGTTTTTCCAATGAAAATCCTGAAATTCGGATATTTAAATCCCCTAAGCATTTGCGACTTTTAATGGCCATTATTAATTATTTCAAATATATATGAAATATGAGTAAGCAAAACAGACATATGAAGTACAATTTTTGATGGAGGGGTGTAATTGCAAATTTTAGATATACCGACCTTTGGCAATGGTAGATTCTACTAAAAATCAAACATCAAACTGTTTGCTCGTTTAAAAATCAAACATCAAACTCTTTGCTCGGTTCTATGCGGGTTTGTGGATTGTTGTGTACTATGTGGGTTTGTGGATTGTTGTGTATTATGTGTATTTGAAGAGGAAAATACGAAACACCTCTTTGTGGATTGTTGTGTACTATGTGGGTGTTGGGTATGGGTTTGAAGAGGAAAATACAAGACAAGTGTTGGGTGTGGGTTCGAAGAGGAAAATACAAGACATCTTTGTGGATTGTGTTTTTACCAAAGATATGTCTTTCAATATATTAAAGATAATATATTAAAGATATCTGGTAAAATATACTAAAGTAATTAATACAGGACATGTTGTGTACTATGTGGGTGTTGGGTGTCTTTGTGGATTGTTGTGTACTATGTGGGTGTTGGGTGTGGGTTTGAAGAAGAAAATACAAGACAAGTGTTGGGTGTGGGTTTGAAGAGGAAAATACAAGACAAGTGTTGGGTGTGGGTTTGAAGAGGAAAATACAAGACATCTTTGTGGATTGTCTTTTTACCAAAGATATGTGGTTCAATATATTAAAGATATCTAGTATAATATACTAAAATACTAAAGCAATTAAACTTTTGTGAAGATATCTAATATAATATACTAAAATACTAGAGCAATTAAACTTTTGTGAAGTATTTTTACCAAAGTAATACAATATATTAAAACAATTAAAATGTAAAGATAGGAATATTATACTAAAATACTAGAGCAATTAAACTTTGGTGAAGATATCTAATATAATATACTAAAATACTAGAGCAATTAAACTTTTGTGAAGTATTTTTACCAAAGAGTAATACAATATATTAAAACAATTAAAACGTAAAGATATGAAAATTTTGTGAATTGTAATGTAAAGATATGAAAATTTTGTGAATTGTACTTTTACCAAAGATATGTAATACAATATATTAAAACAATTTAAGTGTAAAGGTATTTGGGAAGATTGTATATTTACCAAAGATATTTGAAGCAATTAAAATACTAAAGCAATTAAAATTTTGCAATTAAACTTTTGTGAAGTATTTTTACCAAAGAGTAATACAATATATTAAAACAATTAAAATGTAAAGATATGAAAATTTTGTGAATTGTACTTTTACCAAAGATATGTAATACAATATATTAAAACAATTAAAGTGTAAAGGTATTTGGGAAGATTGTATATTTACCAAAGATATTTGGTACAATATCTTACAATATATTAAAACAATTAAAGTATAAAGGTATTTGGGAAGATTGTATATTTACCGAAGATATTTGGTACAATATCGTAAGTGTAAAGATATATTTGGGGAGATTGAACTTTTACCAAAGATATTTAGTACAATATATTAAAACAATTAAAGTGTAAAGATATTTGGGAAGATATTTGTAACTAGTGAAAAAATAAGGATAATTTTGAAGTGTTATCTATTGGGAGATATGGAAATAAAGGAATTTGGTAATATTAAAAAATAGGCTGCTTAACAGGTTTAAAGTGTTCAACATTATATTACAGGATATGGAAGAAACTTATACACAAGATTAATAAGGGAATAATAGATAGGCTTCTTTCTAGATTGGGATTTGACAATTGGTTTTTTAAATGGAGAGGTATAAAATGTGGGGTTGGTGCTGTCATTAAATGTTACATACTAGGATTTTTCAGATTGAAGATGTCCTGTGATTATGGTAATAATACAAAATGAAAATTACTTGTTTTGTGATGCATTTTTTATTTTGCATGATTCAAAAAGATAAATATAGGATATTAGGAGATTTAAAGATTATTATAGATTGAATCACTTTGATTCACTAATGATAATTATCTGTGATCTCTCTTCAGCCTTGGATGTCAAGAATTTGAAAGTTTAGCAAGAATTTTGTCTAGATAAAGATTATATATATATATATATATATATATATATATATATAAGAGCAGATGAGCTATAGAAGGAAGTTCATTTCAAAGATGAAGATGGAATGTTCTTTCTTGAAGATCATGATGGACACAGACAATTATGAAATAATTGAATTTTGAAATCTTGAAATCTTAAAAGTGAGTAAGGCAATTGTTTTATATGTAATGTTGATCTGGAACTTTATTTCTGAGGAAAGGTGGCCGATATATTTATGTTGGATATCAAGCAGTGAATTGTCTATTTTGAGCTGAATGTAAAATGTAAAAGATTAGCATTAAATAGTGTTTGTATAAGTCAGATTGATGGTCTTTAAAGATAGATTTTAAAGATAGATTTATGTGTAAATTTGGTTTAGAAATTTTATATTTATTAATATGAGTTTTTTTTCTTTTATTGAAAAAATATTTGAAAATTTTAGTGGTTAGATTAAGTTTTTAAATGGGTAAATTATATGTCATGATATATTAAATGGGTTAACTATATGTTTAGAGGGTTTAAATGGGTTAACTATATGTAATGATTATGGAGTTGTGTAAACTATAACTATGTCATATTGACATGATTATCTACGAGGAATTGAAGAAATTGTAAGTGTGTAAAATATATTGTCATGATTATATTAAATGGGTTAACTAAATGTTTTGAGGGTTTAAATGGGTTAAACAATATATGTAATGATTATGGAGTTTTGTTATTATATTAAATGAGTTAATTAAATGTAATGATTATGGAGTTATTATATTAAATGGTTTACTAAATGTATTGAGGGTTTAAATGGGTTAACTAAATGTTTTGAGGGTTTAAATGGGTTAACTATAAATGTAATGATTATGGAGTTGTGTAAATTATATCATATTGACATGATTAACTTTAAGGAATTGAAGATATTGATATGATTAACTATATATTGTGACGATTTTATTAAATGAGCTAAATAAATGTTCTAAGGAATTGAAGAAATGTAAACTATATTGTGTCATGATTTTATTAAGGAGGCTAAATAAATATTGTCACGATTTAAAAAAAAATGAACTAAATAAATGTCGAGGAATTAAAGAAATTGTAATGATTTTAAAAAATGAACTAAATAACGGCGATTATGCGCTGTGAGCAGCTTCTTTGAATGGATTCGCGCAGAACGGCTTTCTTTGTGCTGTTAGTAGATTCTTTGAATGCATTCTGTGTGTTAATGGATTCTATTTGCTGTGAACGGCTTGGATTCTGTGAGTGGCGTATGTGCACACCCGGAACGGGACGGGACGATACAACACACGGTAGGTACGGGGAAGGGGCACGGTAAGGCACTAGATCGGAACTACACACGGGTCTCCAATAGCCCATGCCAACCGGTAGAGACAGCCCATCTAGGGACACAAGCAGCAGGGTGTTGACAACACTGCGAGGATGTGAGTGAGTCACCGATTAGGAGTTATTGATAAGATTGATAGCCAACATAATTGAAGAAATTCTTAAAATCTGTAAACTATATTGTCATGATTTTATTAAATAGATTAAATAAATGGTTTGAAAGTTTAAATAGGTTAATTATATCATATTGATATAATTAACTTTGAGAAATTGAAGAAATAATGGAGTTGTGTAAATAAACTATATCATATTTATATGATGAACTTTGAGGAACTGAAGAAATTCAAGTGTGTAAAATATATTCGATCTTTTGGAAGTGTGTAAACTATATTGTTATGATTATATTAAATGGGTTAACTTCCAATGTTGTAAAGATTTAGAATTCGATCTCCGCTCAGCGATTTGATTGGCGATTTGACTGGTAAAGTCTACGAAGATATACATACCCTACCCCCTCGGATTCAAACTTGTGACCTCTTAAAAGGCAACACATGTTCTTAACCATTAGGCCCACTCAAACTGTTATGATTATTTTAAATGAGTTATTATATGTTTTTTTTGGTTTAAATAGGTTAATTATATGTAATGATAATGGAGTTGTGTAAACGATATCACATTATATGATTAACTTTAATTTCCAAAACCTGAGATATTGAATTCCAATAAATAATTGAGATACTCAAATTCTATTGTATTCAATTATAATAATAAAATTTTAAAATTATAATTTAATTAAACATTTAATATATGTGATTTTTATTTATTATTATGAAATATAAAAGCTATATAAAATCATATTTTATAATAATTTATGAAATATAAAAGCTATATAAAATCATATTTTATAATAATTAATAGTTTAATAAAAGTCATAATTCAATTCCTATCAATAATAATAGTTATATAGGATATTAATTAATAATCAAATTATTTTATTATAAATTAGATCATAGCTTAATTATATGTTATATAAATCAAATTTAAGTGTTAATTATTAATTATAAAATATAATAAATTTATAATTAATATAAGTTAATAACAAATTTATAAGCAATTTATTATATATATAATTAATATAAGCTAATAATAAATTTATAAGCAATATGATGTTGGTTTTATTTAGTTAGTCTACTTCATATTAATATGCCTTTTGATTATAAATTTTCATATTATTTTTTTTTATTGATAGTACTATACAACTAAGAACATTATTTTTTATATAATAAAAAAAACGTTATATGTCAATCATTTCATTGGAGAATAGATTCGAAATCTTATTGTGGGCTTCACTATTCTCAATCTTTTAATTCATGTTTTAATCTAAGATCAACACACATATTTTCTTATGCATTGCTTGAAGGTGGATTAATTCTAACATTAGTTTGAATGTTTATCTTAGCATTTTTTGCTAGCCAAATTTATTTAAGTTTTGTTAGTTATAAATATTTTTATGTTTGTTGTACTATTGTTATTATTATTAATATTATTTATTATTATTATTAACTATTTCGCCACACATTCTTTCTTAAATATTTACATAGCGTGAGGTCCTTGGACGGTTCTGACAGCCTTAAATATTTATCTAATAGGTCTGATTGTCTTAAATGTTTACTTAACATGCTTTTGGATACAATCTTGTCTGTAGTGAATTTGGGCACTTAGCCCTATTCTTTCACTCTGCATGATTGAGACAGAATGAGGAATCCATACATGCTTTATGAAATCTCATGTCCATACTTTATAAAAGTATATATTTAATGTGTATAATTATTTATTTCAATATTTTAAATCTAAAATTTAATAATATATAACCTACTTATTTTTTAGATTTATTGACTTTTATTTTAATATTTTTAAATGTAATTACAAACCTAATTATAATTTCATTTTAATTTATGTTAGTATATGATTCAATAATGCGCTTAAAAATGTCCCCGAGGTGTAGGACAGTCGGTGACGGAGTGTGTTGTTAAGCCACTCCGTGTTGAAAAGTCATCGGTTCGAAACTTGCGGGGACAAAAAATCCAACCATGTTAAGGGTTGGTGTGGCTCAGGATGGGTGTGATCCCCAGGTGATTTTGACGGCGTAGGTGATTTTGACGGCGTATATGCCCCTGAGTCGCAGTTTCTCAAGCCATAAGTTTTGTTTTGTTTACTTCAATTTTTTTAAATAAGAGTTTTAACATCCTTTAATAATTTTATGTAATTAAATTGTACAATATCAATATTTAATATTAATAATTGATAGGAATCACCATCCGTCAACAATCATAATCTTGAGCTTGTTAGTCTAGAAGTCCGCTTGTCAATTTGTATATCACGAAATTTCGTGTGTTGTTTGGAGGACACAAAACAATAAAAACTCAATTTTGAGCGCGCCAACTCAGGAACACACGATCCAAAAATACCTAAGTATGAAATGAAGAAGTAAAATCCCATGTCCATACTTTATAAAAGTACATATTTAATGTGTATAATTATTTATTTCAATATTTTAAATCTAAAATTTAGTAATACACTTATCCTTCATTTTTATTTTAATATAATTATAAACCTAATTATAATTTCATCTTAATTTATGTTTTGTATATGATTGCACTTAAAAATTTATATCTATATTTTATAAAAATACATGTTTAATGTAAATGATTATTTATTTTAATATTTTTAAATATAGAATTTAAAAAAACTTTGTTTTGTTTACTTCATTTTTTTAAAAATAAGAGATTTAACATACTTTAATAATTGTGTAATTAAATTATACAATATTAATAATTTAATATTTGAAAACAATGTTTTTAGATAATGTTAGATAGCTGATAGAGATCATCATCTGTCAACAATCACAATTTTGAGCCTGCGAGCCCGACAATCTGCCTGTCAATTTGTATATCGCTGAACTTCTAGTGTTGTTTGAGGACACAGAACAATAGAAACACAATTTTGAGCCCGCCAACCCAGCGATCAATAATCCTAAGAAGTGGCTAACTATGGAGTGAAAAATCTGTACATACTTTATAAACTCCCATGTCCATACTTTAGAAAAATACATATTTAATGTGTACAATTATTTATTTCAGTATTTTAAATCTAAAATTTAGTAATATTTAAAGTACTTATCCTTTAAAGATTTCTGATCTTTTATTTTAATATTTTTAAATATAATCATAAACTTAATTATAATTTCATCTTAATTTATGTTTTGTATATCATTCAATAATGCACTTAAAAATTAATATCTATATTTTATAAAAATACATATTTAATGTGAATGATTATTTATTTTAATATTTTTAAATATAGAATTTTAAAAAGCATTGTTTTATTTATTTCAATTTTTTTAAAATAAGAGATTTAACACACTTTAATAATTTTATGTAATTAAATTGTACAATATTAATATTTAATATTTGGAAATAATGTTTTTAGATAATGTTAGATAGTTGATAAGGATCATCATCTGTAAACAATCTCAATATTGAGCCCGCTAACCCTGGAGTCTGCTTGTCAATTTGTATATCGCAGAACTTAGAGTGCTATTTGGAGGACACAGGACAATAGAAGCACAATTTTGAGCTCTCCAGTCCGTGAGCCCGCCAGTCCATTTTTATATCGCGGAACTCTGGGTGTTGTTTGCAGGGGGCGAAACAATGGAAACGCAATGTTGAACCCTCCTATCGAGGAACCCGCGATCAAAAAAATTTGTTCAATATGAAACGTGGAAGCGATCGGTCGGGTTGGTGATATAAAAGTAAGTGGAAACTGAAGACTTGAATCCACCATCTCCCGCACCTAGACATTTTCCGAAAAACGAGTAAGTAACCAGAAAGAGAAAGCAAAAAGAAAGGGGATGACAATTTTCAGAAGCAAGAATTGGTGTAAGAAAGCCCCTCATAAACCTAATTATAATTAAATTTTAATTTGTGTTTAGCATATGATTTAATAATGCACTTAAAAATTAATATCTATATTTTATAAAAATACATGTTTAATGTAAATGATTATTTACTTTAATATTTTTAAATATAGAATTTAAAAAAAAAATGTTTTGTTACTTCAATTTTTTTTAAATAAGAGATTTAACATCCTTTGATAATTTTATGTAATTAAATTGTACAATATCAATATTTAATATTAATAATTTAATATTTGGAAATAATGTTAGATAGTTGATAGGGATTATCATCCGTAAACAATCACAATCTTGAGCCCGTCATCTCAGGTGTCCGCCTATCAATTTGTATATCGCGGAATTTTGTGTGTTGTTTGGAGGACACAGAACAATAGAAGCTCAATTTTGAGTCCGCTAGCTAAGGAACCGGTGATCCAAAAAGTGGATAAGTATGGAATGAGGAAGTCGTACCTACTTTATAAATCCCATGTCCATACATTATAAAAGTACATATTTAATGTATAATTATTTATTTCAATATTTTAAATCTAAAATTTAGTAATATCTAACATACTTATCCTTTAGATTTCTTGACTTTTGTTTTAATATTTTTTAATATAATCATAAACCTAATTACAATTTCATCTTAATTTAAGTTTTGTATATGATTCAATAATACACTTAAAAAATGATATCTATATTTTATAAAAATATATGTTTGATGTAAATGATTATTTATTTTAATATTTTTAAATATAGAATTAAAAAAACTTTGTTTTGTTTACTTTATATATTTTTTAAAATAAGATATTTAACATACTTTAATAATTTTATGTAATTAAATTGTACAAGATTAATAATTTAATACTTGGAAATAATGTTTTTGATAATGTTAAATAGTTGATAGGGATCACCATCCGTCAACAATCACAATCTTGAGCCTGCGATCCCAAGAGTCCGCCCACCAACCCGGAAACTCGAGATTAAAAAAAGTGGCCAAGTATGATATGAGGAAGTCATAAATACTTTATAAAATCTCATGTCCATACTTTAGAAAATTACATATTTAATGTGTACAATTATTTATTTCAATATTTTAGATCTAAAATTTAGTAATATCTAAAGTATTTATCCTTTAGAAATATCTAAAGTACTTATCCTTTAGATTTCTTAACTTTTATTTTAATATTTTTAAATATAATCATAAACCTAATTATAATTTCATCTTAATTTATGTTTTGTATATGATTCAATAATGTACTTAAAAATTAATATCTGTATTTTATAAAAATACATGTTTAATGTAAATGATTATTTATTTTAATATTTTTAAATATAGAATTTAAAAAAGCTTTGTTTTGTTTAGTTCAATTTTAAAAAAATAAGAGATTTAACATGATTTAATAATTTTATGTAATTAGATTGTACAATATCAATATTTAATATTAATAATTTAATATTTGAAAATAATATTTTTAGATAATGTTAGTTGATAGGGATCACCATCCGTAAACAATCACAATCTTGAGCCCGCCAGCCCGAGAGTCCATCTGTCAATTTGTATATCGCGGAACTCTGAGTGTTGTTTGGAGGACACAAAACAATAGAAGCATAATTTTGAGCCCTCCACCCCGCAAATTTGCCTATCAATTTGTATATCGCGGAACTGTTGGTATTGTTTGTAGGACACAGAACAATAAACGCGCAATTTTGAGCCCACCAGCCCGAAAACCCGCGATCCAAAAAGTGACTAAGTATGGAATGATGAATCTATACATGCTTTATAAAATCTCGTGTTCATACTTTATAAAAATACACACTTAATGTGTATAATTATTTATTTCAATATTTAAAATTTAAAATTTAGTAATATATAACGTACTTGTCCTTTAGATTTCTTGACTTTTATTTTAATATTTTTAAATATTATCATAAACCTAATTATAAGTTCATTTTAATTTATGTTTAGTATATGATTCAATAATGCATTTAAAAATTAATATCTATATTTTATAAAATTACATGTTTACTTTTAATGATTATTTACTTTAGTATTTTTAAATATAGAATTAAAAAAAAACTCTCTTTTGTTTACTTCAATTTTTTTAAAATAAGAGATTTAACATCCTTTAATAATTTTATGTAATTAAATTGTATATTATCAATATTTAATATTAATAATTTAATATTTGAAAATAATATTTTTAGATAATGTTAGATAGTTGATAGGGATCACCATTCGTCAACAATTACAATCTTGAGCCCAGCCCGAGAGTCTGCCTGTCAATTTGTATATCGCGAAACTTCGGGTGTTGTTTGGAGGACATGAAACAATAGAAGCTCAAATTTGATCCCGCCAGCCCGAGAACCTGTGATAAAAAATGTGGCTAAGTATGGAATGAGGAAGCAATATATACTTTATAAAATCCCATGTCCATACCTTATAAAAGTACACATTTAATGAGTATAGTTGTTTATTTCAATATTTTAAATCTAAAATTTAGTAATATCTAACGTACTTATCCTTTAGATTTCTTGAATTTAATTTTAATATTTTAAAATATAATCATAAACCTAATTATAATTTCATCTTAATTTACGTTTTATATATGATTCGATAATGGACTTAAAAATTAATATCTATATTTTATAAAAATACATGTTTAATGTAAATGATTATTTATTTTAATATTTTTAAATATAGAATTTAAAAAAACTTTGTTTTGTTTACTTCAATTTTTTTTAAATAAGAGATTTAACATACATTAATAATTTTGTGTAATTAAATTGTACAATATTAATAGTTTAATATTTGGAAATAATGTTAGATAGTTGATAGAGATCACCATATTCAACAATCACAATCTTGACTCTGCGAGCTCGACAGTCCGCTTGTCAATTTGTATATCGTGAAACTCCGGGTGTTGTTTATAGGACACAGAATAATAGAAACACAATTCTGAGCTCCCCAACCGGGGAACCTGTGATTCAAAAAAATGACAAAGTATGGAATACGGAAGCTGTATATACTTTATAAAATCCCATGTCCATTCTTTAGAAAAATACATATTTAATGTGTATAAATATTTATTTCAATTTTCTAGATATAAAGTTTAATAATATTTAACGTACTTATCTTTTAGATTTCTTGACTTTTATTTTAATATTTTTAAATAAAATCATAAACCTAATTATAATTTCATCTTAATTTATGTTTTGTATATGATTCAATAATGCAATAAAAAATTAATAATTATATTTTATAAAAATACATGTTTAATGCAAATGATTATTTATTTTAATATTTTTAAATATAGAATTTAAAAAAGCTTTGTTTTGTTTACTTCAATTTTTTTTAAAATAAGAGATTTAACATCCTTTAATAATTTTATGTAATTAAATTGTACAATATCAATATTTAATATTAATAATTTAATATTTGGAAATAATATTTTTAGATAATGTTAGATAGTTGATAAGGACCACCATCTGTAAACAATCGAAATATTAAGCCTGCTAGCATGGGTGTCCGCCTGTCAATTTGTATATCGCGAAACTCTGAGTGCTGTTTGGAGGACACAAAACAATAGAAACACAATTTTGAGCCTGCAAGCCTGCGAGTTCGCTTGTCAATTTGCATATCGTGGAACTCTTGGTGTTGTTTGTAGGACACAAAACAATAAAAGCGCAATTTTGAGCCCATCAGCCCGAGAACCCGCAATCCAAAAAGTGGCTAAGTATGGAATGAAAAATCCGTATATGATTTATAAAATCTCATGTTCATACTTTATAAAAGTACATATTTAATGTGTATAATTATTTATTTCAATATTTTAAATCTAATATCTAGTATCCTTTAGATTTTTGAACTTTTATTTTAATATTTTTAAATATAATCATAAACCTAATTATAATTTCATCTTAATTTATGTTTAATATATGATTCAAGAATGTACTTAAAAATTAATATCTATATTTGATAAAAATACATGTTTATTGTAAATGATTATTTACTTTAGCATTTTTAAATATAATTTTTTTTACTTCATTTAAAAAAAAAAAGATTTAACATCCTTTAATAATTTTATGTAATTAAATTGTACAATATCAATATTTAATATTAATAATTTAATATTTGTAAATAATGTTTTTAGATAATGTTAGATAGTTGATAGGGATCACCATTTTTCAACAATCATAATCTTGAGCCCCCTGGCCCGAGAGTCTGCCTGCCAATTTGTATATCGCAAAACTTCGGGTGTTGTTTGGAGGACACAGAACAATAGAAGCTCAATTTTGAGCCCGCTAGCCCGAGAAACCTCGATCCAAAATGTAGCTAAGTATGGAATGAGGAAGCCGTACATACTTTATAAAATCCCATGTCCATACTTTATAAAAGTACATATTTAATGAGTATAATTATTTATTTCAATATTTTAAATATATAATTTAATAATATCTAACGTACTTATCCTTTAGATTTATTGAGTTTTATTTTAATATTTTTAAATATAATCATAAACCTAATTACAATTTCATCTTAATTTATGTTTTCTATATGATTCAATAATGCACTTAAAAATTAATATCTATATTTTATAAAAATAAATGTTTAATGTAAATGATTATTTATTTTAATATTTTTAAATATAGAATTTTAAAAAGTTTTGTTTTGGTTACTTCAATTTTTTTAAAATAAGAGATTTAACATCCTTTAATAATTTTGTGTAATTAAATTGTAAAATATTAATAATTTAATATTTGGAAATAATGTTTTTAGATAATGATAGATAGTCGATAGGGATCACCATCTGTCAACAATCACAATCTTGAGCCTATGAGCCCGTAAGTCCGCCTGTCAATTTGTATATCGTGAAACTCTGGGTGTTGTTTGGAGGACACATAACAATAGAAGCACAATTTTGAGCCTGCCGACCCAGGAACCCGCGATCCAAAAAGTGGCTAAGTATGGAATAAAGAAGTCGTACATACTTTATAATATCCCATGTCCATAGTTTAGAAAAATACATATTTAATGTGTATAATTATTTATTTCAATATTTTAGATTTAAAATCTAGTTATATCTAACGTACTTATCCTTTAGATTTCTTGACTTTTATTTGAATATTTTAAATATAATCATAAACCTAATTATAATTTCATCTTAAAAATACATGTTTAATGTAAATGATTATTTATTTTAATATTTTTAAATATAGAATTTAAAAAAGCTTTGTTTTGCAATTTTTTTAAAACAAGAGATTTAATATCCTTTAATAATTTTATGTAATTAAATTGTACAATATTTTTTTTTTTTGTTTATTAATTGGTCCGGACCTTCTTGGCATTGGGATTAACCTTTGGCATGAGAAACCGCGACTTAGGGGCATCTAAGATGTCAAAATCACTCGGGGATCGCACCCAGCCTGAGCCACACCAACCCTTAACATGGTTGGATTTTTTGTCCCCGCAGGTTTCGAATTGGTGACTTTTCAACACGGAGTGGCTTAACAACACACTCTGTCACCGACTGTCCTACACCTCGGGGACAATTAAATTGTACAATATTAATATTTAATATTAATACTTTAAGATTTGGAAATAATGTTTAAATCCCTTCTAGCCCAAAAGATTTTGTATTTGGGATGAAAATTCCTTTTCATTGCGGCATAAGAGATAATCTTTCTTTATAAAAGAATAAAGGGTTGTATCATAATCCCAGATTGATATTTCAGATTCCTAATCAATAATGAATGGAGATGATTTATGCATGATTCATTTCACTATCCATTGATAAATTGAATCATTTTATTTATACTACTTCTCTTTATACAAAATAAGATAGGAAAAGTAACAATCTTCACCTTTATATCGAAAACTCTATGTCTATAAGGGAGTGGTTCGAAGACAGACGTAAAATAACTGAATTACTAAAAAATTCGGTCAAAAGGGATAGTAAGGACGTCAATGAGATGGAGAGGAACAAGGATCTAAGTATTGATTACGTTAAAATTAATAGATCTTGTGTCAACGATGAACAACCTGTCGTAGCGTGGCATGGTGGGGAATGATAGAGGCACGAAGTGAACATGCAGGCAAGATGTAAATTTCATAGTGATAAGGTTGCATGACTCTATAATTGACCTCATTTAGGAAATCCATACAAAATCTTTGAAAGGAGGGCTTGCCTTGCTTGCTTGGGTTGGGGGCTTCCACCCTTTAACTAGCAAATTGATTAGTCTAAGGCCACTTTCGCCATGGGGGAATGAACTAGCTAAAGTGCGAGATTAATGCATATAAATCTACCATTTGTATATTATAATAGTCTTTCCCTTCCTTCATGGGCTACACTTTTTCAATCGTGAAATTACCAGTTACTACTTATTCATCCTCAGAACCCGTCAAAAGAGGGTGTGCTTTCTAAAAACATGAATTGGCCCTTTCTTTCCTGTTGTGGGCTATAGTGCTCCTCCCGAAGATGGGGGGAAAGAAGTAAGACTCAATATTTATTATTCCTTTTATGGGTTCAAATATTCAATCAATTTAAATATGGGTTATCACTAGGGGAACTATTCTAGTCAAGGAGGCAGGAGTTGTTATTGATCAAGACGCACCAAACCAAGTAGGCAAGCGTAATTGTTCAAGTACGTTCACTTTGAATATAACAATTCTGGTGACTTCAACCGGCCAACCACAATAACTATACCTCTCTTTCTTGGTCCACCTTAGCATACGAAACCTCTAGCGAGTGATCCTGACTAGGAATGAATAACTACCTTTCTCGGTCCACCTAAAACTACTACAACGCTGGCAGTTGTCCTTCTGTGGTTGTTGTTGTGTAGTTGTTGTATCCGCTCTGTCGTTGTAATTGTTGTTGTATTTTTATTCATATCTCTTGTTGTAGTTGTTCGTTGTAGCCGTGATGTTCTTCGTTGTTGGCGTGTTGTAGTAGTTTCTGTATTCGTCGTTGTAGCTTCCTAGTTTCCCCGTTGTAGTTTCCATGTCGTATCCGTTAGTTGTATCTGTTGCTGTAGTTGCCGTAGTTATTGTCATAGCTATCGTATCCGTAGTTGTTGTCGTAGTTGTATTCGTTGTCGTAGCTGTTTCCATTTGTAGTTGTTGTATCCACTGTAGTTTCCGTTGTATTTTTTGTATCTCTTATAGTTGTTGCTATAACTTAATTAATATTTAATATTTTGAAATAATGTTTTTAGATAATGTTAGATAGTTAATAAATATTCTATTTATTATTTACAAAAAATATTCATTTTTAAAATATATTTAATTAGTAAAAATAACAATGGCATAGAATGGATTAAGAGAAACTACAATGTTGAAAAGTAAATAAAAAGAAAAGACTGATATAATTTGGTTGTGGTGATTTATTCTTTGGCTATGGCATTGTCACAAACAAATTTGAACTATTTAGTTTAAATGGTATTAAATTGATACATGTGAGCAAATAATATATATGTTATATTATAACATATGTTATAATATAACATATGTATTATCTATA